>UFQX01000350.1:99453-129782 GCA_900497675.1 Arapaima gigas | reverse complement strand
TTTTTTTTTTTTTTTTTTTTTTTTTTTTTTTTTTTTTTTTTTTTTTTTTTTTTTTTTTTTTGTCTCGGATGTGAAATTTTTGTGAGATTCTCTTGCACTGTCTTGCCTTCATTAATGGCCTGAATTGTGTAGTGCTTCTTGCAGTTCATTCTGGGCATTAGGTAGGTTCAAGTACAAATGACCGGCGTACATTGGCTTGTTGTTTTCCCAAAACATTTAAGTTACAGGTTTCTGAAGTTACATTTTCCCTTTTTATTTTTTTTTTTTTGCAGAGCGAAAGTGACCTGTATTTATGTTCACCACAGTTGGTGGACTCAAACGGATTAGGACTGTGTGACCGGTTTAACTGAACTCCATTGCATATTGCAAAGATCAAATTAAGTTTTTGTGTAGACAGTTAAGTTGAAAGCGTTTATAAACTGATGACGTTGAACATGCTTAAGGGATGAATTGGTCAACAACTGGTTTTTAATAGGAGTTTGTAAAGACAACACATTTTAAATCGGTTCTAATTTTAAAGTTTAAAAAAAGCTACAGAGTATTTTATGAGGTTTTCACAGAATGTAATCCTTGAATGAAACAAGTGACATCTTTATTCTTAAGCTTTTATTGATTATTTGTGACCTTGAATTTAGAAAGTTTAAGTTGTGAACAGGCGCCACTGTACATTTAGTATTTAGTTTATAATGTATAGTACATTAAAGTTTATGACTTATTTATGTTACTTATAATTATTAATACCTTAAGTGTATTCTGTAGGTAATGAATGTTTCTGCTTGCAGATGCATTAGATGGTAATAATAGCGACTGCATTGCATTGAAAGTATGGAGGACAGAAAAGCAGTGTGACCTCAGCAGGGTTCAAGTGTGGATTGTGTACATCTGCTTGCTTTTGAGCAGGTCTGCAAGGGGCAGGATGGCAAGCTGCACGCCAACCTGCTGTGTGCTGTGAATGTGTCAGAGACGCCCCTGGGGACCCTGCCTGACATGGAGAGCACAGCAGAGGCCCAGAGGCTCCTCAGGACCATGAAAGATGCCCAGAGTCCCTTCTTTCTGGCTGTGGGCTACCACAAGCCTCACATCCCTTTCAGGATCCCACAGGTGTGTGGAAGAGATGTGCAGTTGGGCAGCGGGTGGCAAAGTGGTACAGGACCTGGACTTGAAGGTTTCTGGTGTTGTACAAATCTTTACCGTATGGTTTCCAGGAATTCCTGAAGCTGTACCCACTGGAGAATATGACCCTGGCTCCTGATCCAGATGTCCCCAAGGGCCTGCCCACTGTGGCCTACAACCCCTGGGTAGACATCCGGATGCGGGAAGACGTGCAAGCCCTCAACGTCAGTTTCCCCTATGGCCCAATCCCCAAGGACTTCCAGGTGACCCCCGACGGTGTCTCATTACAAAAGATCCACATCAGCGTTTTAACTCGAGGCACGTTTTAACGTGTGGCGGAGACAGGCTGTGATTTAATGGGTGCTTTTGTTCTGCAGCTACAGATTCGTCAGCACTACTTTGCCGCCGTGTCCTACATGGACTCGGAGCTTGGAAAGCTGCTGAGCACTCTGGATGATCTAGATCTGGCTAAGAAGACCATGGTTGTCTTCACCTCCGACCACGGTGAGCGAGTCGTTCTGTTCCAGTCTTCATTTCTGGTACATCTGCTGCCGGTTCTGATTTATTTATGCCTTTGAATGTGTTCAGTTTTGTATCACCACAAGATGGCGCTGTAGTGACACCCTAGTTACCTTGCTGGCCCTTCCCTGTTAGCGACTCCTTTAAATTGCCTGGAGCCAGCGGTGTGTCTTGAGGAAAACTGAAAGGAAAAGAGCCATTTGTGGATTTTTTTTCTACCCTGGTTCTGCAGGCTGTTATTTATCTTCCCCATCCGTAACAAGTGTCTGCAAGCATTATTCTCAAAGTTGTTGTTTTTGGAGTGTGTGTGTGTGTGTGTGTGTGTGTGTGTGTGTGTGTGTGTTCAGTCCTGACCAGCTCCATGCTGATTAGGGTTGAAATCTGTTTACTTTCATATCAAGTTTCCCATTTGCTGTGGAAGCACAGCCTCGGCCGTCTTGCCTACAGTCCGTGACGAATGTGGCTCGGAGTTTTCTCAGGACCCTTTGCTGGCTGCCATTGCACCTTGAAATGCTTAACGTGGAGGTGTGGGCAGAATTTCCCCGAATTCAGTGGCTTGATCGTTTTTTATAGCCGTGTCTAATTTTGGGGGACGCCGTCCAGCGCCCGTACTCGGGTGGCACTGTATAAATGGGGCACTTTCTACTCCTGTCCTCACGCCGTCTCCTCTCGTCTACACTACATCATTCACAAAGGGATCTGCTTACTGTTTGGTCTGCGCTGCTCTTCCTCACTCTTTTCTCATACTGACCCCCCTGTGTGTTCCGGCCGGGTGAGCTGTTGTAGACGTCTTTTATACACACTTGTGTATACGTACTCGTGGCTGCAGGAAGGCAGATGCGTCTTCAAATACGCAAAGTGCCCCGGGGGATGTTCTCGTGCTGGAGTTTCTTTGTGTTGTAAATTTATTTGCAGTAATGCCTGGATTGGCACTCTGCATGAGTTCTTGAGACCTGGGCCTTAAACTGAACTATAGCAGGTGATAATACAGAATATTGCATAAATGGAGCTTAAACTGCAGCATAATAAAAAATTCTATGTTATACTGTTATAATGGCAGAAACGCAGAAAACGCTGTTTTATGGATAATAAATATTCTATTTTTTTAATGTGGTAAGTCGACAAATTACTCAAAGGGCTACAATAAGGGTGTTACTACAAAGTGACACTAATTGATGTATTGCTGTAATTACTCCATCATTTTGTCCAAAGTAACTTGCAATGTTAAGCTACTTGCTATGATTTACCGCGTTACGCAGCTGGGCAGGTTTGCTTGTCTGATTTAAGGTTGACAAAGGGCTGTGCGGTGGAAGCGGGGGTTTGCTCCTGGGTCCTTGAATTGCAAGGCAACAGCTGTAATCACTGCAGCCCCTGCGGTATTTTACATTTATTAGTAATTGCTTTTATCCAAAGTGGCATATGGTGACGGACGCCTGTCTGTACACGAGCAATGTGACTTGCACACACATCAGCACACGTGGGGAGAACAAGCAAACTTGGACTAAGCAAGGATGGAAGCAACGTCTTTGCGTACTGTCCGTGGGCTGTGGGACAACGCTGCTGTCCGCTGCTCCCTAGTGCCAGTTTTTAATGAGAATATTAATTGGTATTAATCTCTCCCCCCTTGTCTACAGGCTGGTCTCTGGGTGAGCATGGGGAATGGGCCAAATACAGCAACTTCGACGTGGCCACACGGGTTCCCCTCATCATCTACGTTCCCGGAGTGATGACAGGCGATGAGGTGCCTGGAAGAAAGACCTTCCCCTTCTGGGATGTCTTCCACCACCCACACAAGCGCTTCCCGGAAGGTAATGTCTATTAGTGACCCACGGGGTGTGTTTCTTACACCGCTTTGGTCAGATTTTAGCAGGAGCTGAAATGATTTATGGCCCTTTATGCTGCTGCTGATGATGGATTCTTGCAGCCCAGTCAGATCAGAGGCTGCGGACCTGATCGTAGATGCAGTTTGAGCACAACGGTGTGTTTGAGGAGCGCCGGCGATCAGAGTGCGTTAGCTTGAGTCGGTACCGCTGGGCTTCTCGTTCGATAATTATCCAGCTTTTCACCTGAGGGGGAGAGCTTAAACGCGTGATATGCGAACTGTGTAAATGTGGAGTCTTGGGGTGCCCCGAAACGTGGGTGGGAACCCCTTCCGAGGGCCTTCTGGGCGCCTCGGTGGACGACTCGCTGACGTGTCTGGCTCTGCTCTCCAGGGAGGGCTGTGAAGAACGTGGTGGAGCTGGTGGACCTGTTCCCCACCGTGTCGGAGCTGGCTGGCCTCAAGCCCCCACCGCCTTGCCCTCGTTCCTCCTTCGCCATCCAGCTGTGCACGGAGGGCTCCAGCCGCGCAGGCAGCATCTGGGTCCCTGAGCAGAAGATCGACGTAGAAGCCATCGCCTACAGCCAGTACCCCAGGCCCTCGGACACACCGCAGGCCAACTCTGACCTGCCTTCGCTGGCAGACATCCGCGTCATGGGCTACTCGGTGCGCTCCTACGACTACCGCTTCACTCTGTGGGTGACCTTTGACCCGGTCAGCTACACGGCCAACCTGACGGATGTCCACGCTGGGGAGCTCTACCTCCTGAAGGACGACCCCGGGCAGGACCACAACATCTACGACAACGTCATGCACAACGCCGCCTCCCTCAAACTCGGGTCGCAGCTTCCGTGGACCACAGCTCTGCAACAGCACCTGGTTTATTTCAGCGCGAGATCCAAACCTAAAGCGATGCTGTGAGCAGCGGTCGCGGATACAAGAAGTAGTTTTGCACATTTTTATGCTTCCATTTTTACGCTTTTGTGCCGCACGCTTGTACTGCAAGGTCTATTGTGTTTGTGATAATGAAGGGTTGTTGGGGTGGGGGGGCTCTCTGCAGGCCTTACCTGAGCACGAGGTGCATTTTGTTTGCCTTTCCAGTCTAAAGTGATGCAGAGTGTCGCTCAACAGCGTGTTGCTATTCTTCACGAGGAAAAGCCTATTCAGTTTCTCTCACAAAGCAAGCATTCAAGACCACCACTTCGCACAGCAGTCATAGGAAGCCGTCCTCCTTTTTCATCCCCGGGAGCGAGCGCCTGACGAAACCCGGAGCCGCAGGCGAGTCGAGCTTCCGGGTGGTCGCGAGCTCGCCAACAGGAACCGCCCTGGAAACGGGACCAGGGTCCCCAAAACAGTGTGTGGTCACATCAGGGTGTCATGCGGACAGCAGATATGTGGAGGATCGATGGTGATAAATTGGTGTGGTTTCTGTAATGTGAACCTTTTAATAAGGTAAGATAACCTGCGGGTTCAGATGTGAAACAACAAGGCGGTGACGACATCAAAACTCTACCGTTTCAATTGTAACCAAACTGCTCAGTATTTTCTCCAGCTGTTGGAGCTGCCAAACCTCCTTATTTTTAACTGGCTTTTTGTACTTGGGTTCAGACGGCGTTTCTTCAGGTGTGGTGCACAGAGGGGGTGGTGGGAATTCTGAACATCCCCCACGGTGTCAGGATGTTTGAGTATTGAAAGCGATTTGTTAGCAAGTGATGGATATCGACGTCGGCACAAAAAAGGAAAATTTAACTTGAAGTAGAAATAAAGTCTTATTTTGTCAACTTGCTGTGTTTTGTTAGTTTTTAAAAAAAATTTTTTTTCAACAGTGTGTATTTACAAGTTAATTTTTAGTTGCATTTTTAATCACCCATTTTATGAATACCCACCTGTCCAGCACAGGGTCACAGTGGGTCAGTTGGTCGTGGGCCACACTGGACAGGACATCCATCCATCCATCACAGGACGATGTGGGGGGGGATGGAAGGAAACGCGTGAGAAAACAGACAGCACACAGACCGAGTGGGAGGTCCCAGTAACTTCATCAGCTGTTTATATACACACAGGCTGGGTGGTGCAGTAGCAGTGTGGCGTTGCTCCGATTTCTGCCCACAGTCCAAAGACATGTTTCTGGTTACATCTTAAAGGTGTGTGTGTGTGTGTGTGTGTGTGTGTGTGTTTTTTTTTTTTTTTTTTTTTAAAAAAAAAAAAAAAACATTAAGATGAATTCAGTTACAATGTGTTGGGCTCTGGTCCTCCTGCTTCCTTTCCAGTCACCAACATGTTCTTCTGATGGTGACAAATATGTTTGGCTAAAATCTTTTATTAATGTTATGAGGCAGTAGGGGGAACCGTGGTTCCTGTAATGCTCTGCTGGTCTGTTTATTCGCTGTGTCTAAACATAGAGGGAAGTAATAGGCGGGTTGTTGACCCTCTGTGTTCGAGGGCTTCAGGACAGGCTTCTTGTTGTTCTCCGAGTGCTGGTGGTTAAATATGTTGCGGAGAAACATAACCCCCGCAGTTCTGGGTCCCGAATTCTTCAACGCTGCAGTTGACGTGGATCATTACAGTATTATTTTTGTACACGAATTAGTGCATATTTGTCACGTGCACATCTTATAATAATCTGGAAGAGCAGCTTAAAAGCTTTTTTTATATACTTACTTTTATTAACCTCGCAATAAGGTGACCCCTGTTTTACGCAGCTGAATTTTTTTAGGCCCCACTCATCAGGTTATCGTGGAGTTCTGCTGTGTATGTGCCCTGCTCACGTCTCTCCTCTCTATCTTGTCTCCGGCAAATGTGTTTTTATAAATGTACGGCACAAGTGAGCTGTGTGCAGGGTCCCCGGGGACCACCGATCCGCTCGGCTCCGGCAGGCGGGCTGCGTCGCCAGCTGGGCCGAAAAACCCCGCCGCCTCGTTCCTCCTCCATCTGAAGGCAGGGTCAGGGCGGCCCGAGATGGATCCGCGAGCTGATTGAAGGCGATATTTTAATTGCTCTCTCCAAAGCGCAATTTTGTTTGCTCCGTCCTACTTTGTCTCCATGTTTCTAATCCCCTTTCAGCTCCCGCAACTTCTGTTCTGGGGGAGAATTTCCCTTTAATTATTTCTAGAAGATGGCGGAGGGCAGCGAGCGGGAGAAGGAACCTGTTGATGCCGTAGAACCGGCGCGTCGCTTCTGGCGTCACATACGTCACGGACGCCACGGGAACCTTTTAACTACATATGAAAGGAGCTGAACCGAGAAGTTGAGAAACGGAGAAAGTCTGCACGCACATATAAACCTTTGTGTTAAAAGCCTGTTTGGAAACCGATATATCGAACGCAGTCGACATTTATACAGGTGAAGAGGAAGTAAATGTTAATACGTCCATCTGTCCATTAATAACCATCGTGGGGTCACAGTGGTTCGGAGCCTGTTTTGGAAGCAGACCCCTCTCTCACACCCACTGAGGGCAAGAGGCTTCAGGTCACCCAAAGCACATGCAAACACGGAGAACTTCCACACTCCACCGTGAGTCACCAGCGGCATTAATGCACGCAGCAGCGGAACAGACTCACGGCTCACGTTTCCACCGAGCGACACGGCGACTGTCTGAAACGCACTTGCATCTGCTTACAAAGTTCATCGTCTAGAACCTGTTACAGAGACAGATTGTGTCACCGAGCGAAGGAGTCACATTTGCTCACTGGAAAGGTCACACACCACTGCGGTGACATGCCTGCTTTGTTTTCCGCTTTGCACCCCCCGCCCCGGTGGCGCACGGTCCGGTGTCTCCATGCGCAGCAATAGAGGGTGTTAATTATTTGGATTTTATGTCTGTAGGACGTTTGTGTGTCGGATTCCGCCCTGTCAACATACTCACAAGCTGGGTTGTGAAAAGAGGTTTTTAATTAAAAAAAAAAAAAATTATAAATGTCATAATTTTTAATTCATGGAATAGCTCTGTGAAGTGCTGTTAGTACGGTTTTGCACGTCCGTTTATTTCAGCAGAAAAACGGCTGGCGAACGTCAGGAACGAGTCCGGGTTCAGTTTTATTACGTCGTAATTTCTCATAACGTTTACTCATTTTCTCCGGCACGTTCCGCCGAGGCAGCGTTCGTTGTTTGATTTGCACACTAAGGTGCTTATGCTGGTTTACCCGTTTATACGGCCGGGTTATTTTTCCCGTATCCCCGCTCACGGATGCCATAGCAGGGGGCGGGATCTTAACGTGGAACCTTCGGAATTGAAGGCGACGGCTCTAACCGCTACGCCACCTGCCGTGCCCGACTTACAGTTAACAACCTCCTGTTGACACAGGTGGCCGAAGGGCTGGCAGTGGTTCTGGTTTGCTGATCGGGACCCCAAGGCGGGGGGTGATGGGCAACTTCACGTTTGTGCTAACTGATACTGACAGCAGCACAAAACCGAAAGAAAAAAGAGGTTCGGTGATGAAATGCGTTGCAAGACAAAGGAAACATTTACTGCGTTGTGTTGACAACCGGCGGTTACGGCCGTGATAACCCCCCGCAAAGACGGTACAGGCATCGTGCGTGCTGCTGGTTCGGGGAAGATGGGCCGTACATCTGGTAGCTACAAACGGAAATCCCACTTGCGCGGGCCGGATGAGCCGAGGAGCTAAGATCGCGCTCCGAATTCGCGAGAGATGCGGAGTGACGCTCACGTGCAACCGGTCGGCTCCGGAGGGCGTATTTTCCAAGGGAGTTTGTCTTCGCGTCGGCAAAGCTAGTGAGGTGGTTCCAAGTCGGCACGCTGGACCCCTGGCAGGGCCGAGATGCTCTGTTTACTCCAACTTCAATGTGGTACCCATAAAACACAGCTGGGCCGTATTACGGAGACGTCTGCGGCCCATTACGTGTGTAATCAAAGAGACTTTGTTAGCAGGGTCCTTCTCGAAATTAAGTTGACCGTTGTCTCTCATGTCTGCGGTCGAGTTACAGCTAATGAAAATGTATCCTGCCCAAGAACGGAGCTAAACACAGTCCAGGATGAGGGGGGTTCGACGGCGTGCTGCCATCCCGTTCCGGCTCCAACCATAAGATCTTGTCTGAGATCAGATCCCGCCTGCGCCGCGTGTCGCGGCGCGAAGGCGGTTACATTTGTGCAAAGTTATCTGGCATCAAAGGGGAGACGCGGCCCTTTAATCGGTGCGGGCTTCAAAGACGCAGACGTACCGCGTGGTTCTCGCCGGTGACGAGGGGTCGGCCACTGCGAGCGAAGCCGGAGCGTGTTACCGTCGACCGGTGCCGAGCTCTCGCGGCGCAGAGCGTGTGGAGGTCTTCTGTGTTTTGTCTTACTTTGCAGGCCTTAACAAAGTAGTCATGTTATACCAGGGTGCTGCCACCACCCGCAACCCCCCTCCCCCTCCCCCACCGTCCAGCTTACTCCTCCACGATGAGACAGAGAGGTAGTTTGGTCTGGGATCCCGACCAGGGCAGGTTAGCGTGCTGCACAGCTTTTACACAGCTGGATGTTTCTCCTGAAACAAGTTTAGCATTAGTATTATTATTTTTATTATTATTACTATTATTATGCTGCTTAGCCCAATGTTGCCATCCAAGAAAACCTTTCAAGCATTTATTTTTATTCTGATGTTTATTTATATTTATTGATAAGGTGCTTTCCTCCAAAGCAGTTAAAAATGCTAAGCTGCTCACTGTGATTTACTCCTTTATACATCTTGGGAAATATTTACCGTATCAGTACAGGTAAGTGCTTCAAAAAAGGATGCTCTACTAGGAGTCAGATTTCAACCCAGGACCTTTCAGTTTGAAGGTGATGTCGCCAACCGGTGCGCTGCCTGCTGAGCCCGATCGATAACGCGGCCCGTCGCGTCCCCTGTGCAGCGTGGAGGTGCGGTTCTCTGCCCCTCTGACTGCGAGAGTCTCGCTTTCACTGATATGCGGGGTCCGTCCCTCGATGCTCCCTGGGAGGTGGAGCAGAAAGGAGCTGCGGGAGTCGGGGGCCAGAGCAGGAGCTCTCCGGAGCCACCAGAGACGCTATGATAACAGGAGGTGATCTGTCCCAGAGGAGCCGCCAAAGCCCCCGCAGCACTCGAGCACATTCGCAGCAATGAAACACTCGCGAATTGTGTATTTTTTGAGGACGACCACCTGTTCCCCGTTGTAAATGAGCTGTTTCAGAGGTTCCAAGTGGTAACCCTGACAACAACCGCAAGAAGAGCGAATTTTCTCAGCGATGCTGGATACGCTACTACGATTGGTTAGCAACACGGGTAGGAGTCCACCGATGGATCTTCACAGAGCTACTGGACAGGCCTCACATGGCAGCAAATGTCTACAGGCAATAGGTGGCATCATGGTTAAGGACATGGTTGTATCTGGACGGTTATAAATTTAAGCCCCATTTCTTCCTCCTGCTATAGTTCCCTTGAGCAAGATATTTACCCTCAACCAACCAACCAACCAACCAGTAAATCTATCTATCTATCTATCTGTCTGTGTGTCTGTGTGTCTGTCTGTCTGATGGTAAAATATTTATTAATAATACTGTAATGTCAACCTTTGAAACCATAGTTTATATGTCACAGAAAAACACTAGAACCTCTATTCACAAATGTTACCGTAGCTCTTTTTTCATTTATTGTTCCTGTTTATTGTTACAATTTAATCTTTTATAACACCCTTCCCAAAATGAGGCCCACTGCTGCCATAATAGCCTTGATCACAGTTCTTACCCTAAACGGCTCCAGTAAAAATGGCCTGATGTATAGGTGGCTCGAATACTGTCCAGGACTTAGGAGAGAGATCACGGGCTGAACAGGGTGTTAATAATAAGAGGAACAACGGCTCTTCGAGATGTTTAATCATCACCCGGCTCTTCCGGCGGGACGTTGTCTGCAATTCCCGATGACTATCGCTGCGGCGTAATCGCCCTTAGCGGGACCTTCTCCTGATCCTCTTAGGACTTTCCACATCTTTAATTCTTCACGAGTCGCTCGTAACAATCTTGTTAAGAGTTGTCGAGTAACAAAAAAAAAAAAAAAAAAAGAGTCCGCGTCTTCTGAGCGCCGTTTACATCTTAAATTCCTTTTATAATGAATTGGTTGCACTGCGCCGGCGAGGCCGGGATAAAGCAAAGAATCCGTCTTTAGTCGCTACGTTTTTAGACTTTTCTTCCAAATGTCAAGGTTACGCAGCGAGTCGGGTTGGTGTTTCTCAGTACACTTTCTCCTCGCGGAAAAAAAAAAAAGGCAATTTAATAGATTAATTTAGCGGTTTAATCAGTTAAAGCATTGGACTGTGATTAATGCTGAAAAATTGAATCAAAGCTTAATAATATTTAGCTGGGCTCTTAATTAGGTTTGGCAGATTTCATTGTTTATTTTCGAGCTACACTTTTCGGGTAAAATTTCCGACTCTAAATAAATGGATATATTAATGAGTCCAGCAACACGGTCTTACGAAATGTTCCCAGTTTTGTCACAACCCAGAAACTGCTTATTTACTTCGCCGTGATTTACGCTCCTTGGTTTCCAGATGATAGATTTATGCCCGGCTTTACTTTAGGCCAAGCAAATTTAAATAAAAACCCGGTTGCTCGCCTGATTCTTGCAAGTTAAAAGGTTAACAGGAGGATAAAACGAACATCTAATAAGAGGCCAACAGACACGTGGAGGACGGCGCACAGAAGTGCGTCATATTTCCCAAGTGCGTCTTGTTATAGATTCGCTGGATGTTTTTGTTTTATTTATTTTTTTTCATGCGAGGCCCAAAGACGACCTTTAAAATGCTCAAGGGCGCTCAGGTCGCGGCGCGTGGAGCAAAATCGCTGCGCGTTTCGCAAGTCGCCTGCGATACGTGATGGATACGTTCGGCAAACAAGCATCGAGTCCAAAACAGATTCATCAATTTAAAAGCGGCTGCGAAACCTTCGACGGGCAGATCAGTCACCCGATGGAGGGAAAGAGGCTGAAATGGAAACAACTGGCAGCGAGACCCGGCTCGGAGTCTCTGCGCTCTGAAAGTCAACAGCGGTTGATCAGCAAACCGCTGGAATTCACACAGCAGCGTCGTGGCGGTCAGGATTAAGTGGGAGGACACGGAAAGCGGGACTTTGATTTACTCCGTAAACCCGGCTTCCGAGCTGAGACTAGCGGCGGCGGTTCTGGAGAAGGGTTAATCGTCGAGAACAAGGCAACGTGGCGCCGATGGCATTCGGGCCGTGTCTTCTCCCTAAAGCGACTCCCCAGGTCGGCATCGACCGACGCTCTGGTTTATCAGTCCGTGCTGGAAGCTTCGGTCCTCCAGCTTTGATACCTAATCTCATCCGTCTAATGTTATCGCTCCCGGGGGCAGCAGCGCTCCTTAGCCTAGTCCAGCCTTCTGCACTGAGATAATGGTGACGCCGCAGTAAGACGTGTGCTAGAAATTTCCAGGAACGACTCTAAGACCATTTCATGGTTGCAAGAGTCTTTACTTGGTGTTCATGTGCATGGGTGAGCCTTCAGAGGAGAGTCACCCCGAACAAAGGATTCAGCACAGTTTTAACAGGTACATCACCAACTTCCCCCCGCATTCTGCTCCAGTGGTGGATAACATGCGTGACCCCTAGTTTCCCCTTGTATTCACTGACTACTCAACTGCCCAGTTCACACCTACCCTTTAATCCACCCCCCACGGGGAAACAAGGTTTTACAGCTTCTTCACAAATACTTTGTCAGGGCGTCCTGTTTGTCAAGACAGTCTTGTTTTTTTTGCCTTTTGGTGCGGGTCCTGCTGCGCACCTGGGGCTCGGGAGCCATTCACCTCCACCTCCCCCTTTCTCACCAAAGTGGCACAGCACAATCCACAATGACTACAACTCCAGTGACCGCAGTCTCCTACACCTCAAATCACAACCCAAATGTCCATGTCAGTCAACTGCATCGAGCCTTTTTCTCTCACAGACGGGACGCAATTTCAACACTGCTGCTGGTGTTTGGAATGAAGGCTTTTCCACTTACGCTGTGGTTTTCGCTTCCATTTTCGGCCCCGTCGTCATACCCAGGCCAACGTGGGAGCGACCGGGGAGGACATCCTGAGCATGATATGAACACCGGGGTACGTACGGGGGGGGTGTAATAGAGCACCGATTTGATATTCATTCCATTAGGCCTGGGTCGGATATCTCCCATAATCCAACGCTTACGTCAGGTTCGCATAGCAGCAGGTGAGCAGTTATCTCTTATTTCAGTCACATTTTGTCATTAGAGAGCCGAGCAAACAGCCAAGCAGCTCAAATGTGAGATTTTTCCCGCTGCAGAGACAGTTGTTTAAATTACCTTGAGCGCAACCATCGAATGATAACTCGGCCTTTTCTGGGAGCGTTAGCCTGAAGCCAGGAGGGCCTCCGTGTAGCTCGTGCAAAAGATGGCCTGAGTGGGAACCATGTTTGTACGGGCAACGTTTTCTTCAGTTGTGCTGCTTTCGCACTCGGAAGAGGCGGACAGGGAAACGCGCGAAAAGCACATCCACGAGTGTTAAGTCATCTTTGCTCTGGAATTTGCGGCCACTTTCTCACCTGCGGTGGAGAGAGTCACCTGGGTCCTGGTCAAGGATGAAATCACGCCGGCTAACGGTCCGCGGAAGGTGCCGCGTGGCTCAGCTTAAAGCGGCTGCGTCGACGCGGGAAAAGCGTCGCGCGACACGCACCCCGGTGCGCGCCGGGTCGGGGGCGGAAACCTCCATCTCCAGCTTCTTCGGCAGGAGGTTGTTTGCCGAGTCGTGGAGACGCGCGGAAAGTCCGCCTCCTCCGCCGGCTCAGGAGGAGCGTGGGTGCGGCAGAGGTTGCGCTGGAAACAGGTCTCCGGTGGTGGGGGGGGGGGGGTCACGCCACCCGCAGCGCAGGCGAGAAGACNGGGGGAGGGGTTGCGCTGGAAACAGGGCTCCGGGGGGGGGGGGGGGGGGGTCACGCCACCCGCAGCGCAGGCGAGAAGACGGCACGATTAGCAGGCCTGATTATGCGTCCCATTCATTACCGGGGGCCGCGGGGCCCTGAACGTTATAACAGAAAGCAATAAAAATGTAAATGACAAAACAACAGCCGTCTCAAAGGGGCCTTGAAGTATCTCCTCTGTAGTGGATGAGCAGCCGAGTGGTCCAGTCCTTTAGGGCCGCCGCCAGAGGCGAATATAATACTCATAATTATCATGTGAATATTACTGTTAACCATTATTTCGCCGACACTTTTCTCCACTGTTCTCCAAAGCAGCTCAGACCGATGTTTGGTTGCTAAGCTAACCACTTCCCTCCTACCACATCTGGCTCATTTGAGCGAAGGTACCGCGACGGACTTCTACCGCTACGCCCCCTGCTGTCCCCCTACAGTCCAGCAGGGAATAAACTGCGATACGATACGGAGTATGCGAGCGGAAACCCGCGTGAGTCGGCGGTCCGCTCGTTCCCTCGGCCGCGTGGGCCTCCGCGCCTCTCCCGGCCGCGAGCGCGACACACGACGCCGCAAATGTTATGAATATTTAATTCCGGCATCAAAGAGGGAAATCACGCTAATTACTGTACACTTGATTTGTGTAATTCCCCGATCCTTTGGAAGCTGGAGATAATTTGATTTCTTGTCTTTAATCCTTTATCTCGTTTTCATCAAAGCTCGCTGGCGTGCGAGTGTTTTAATGGGCGACGGGGGGGCGGGGGGCAGCGGCGCTCAGGGTCGTCCTTCTCGCCGGGCGGGAACTACGTGGCCGAGCCAGACGGACCCGAGGAAGGATTCCAAATTTCCAACTTCCTCCTCTTGTGCGCCAGTTTCGCCCCCTCAGATGGTCAGCGGCTGCGGATTATTTATTATTCACACGCGCCGCATTTGCGTTCACNGGGGGGGGGGGGGGGGGGGGGGGGGGGGTGGGGGGGGGGGGGGGGGGGGGGGGGGGGGGGGGGGGGGGGGGGGGGGGGTGCAATGAGCTTTGGATGCGCCGGTGCAGAGGCTGTCGGGAGACACATCTGAAAGAGATGGTTTGGGAAATGGGGTCGAGAGCTGGGAGGGATTCAGCAGCTCCGAGGGACACAGGGAGCTCATTTCACCACAGTGGATCCAGAAATTGAGATGCTGCAAGTCTGTATACGGTGAAGGGAGTAATTCGGTCCTGCAGAAACTGGGGTGCAGATCGCTTGACCGTCTTGTAGGCCGTACCCAGGGCGAACACGACGAAATGGGTCCCATTTACCAAAAAAACACCGAAGTCGAACGGTCGCGTTTGAAGCGGATTTCAACAGTCTGTGCACCTGTCCGTCTCCCTCCACGCGGACATGCTGTGTGGGACACCCACTCGGCCCGGAGGACAGACCCGGGGCACCTGCTCATTACCGCCTGTCACTTCCCGAGCAGCTGAAGGGAGCAGAGCGGCTCTGGCGCCGGCAAATCCGCGGCCCACTATCTGCCCCTGGGCCTTTGCTAATGGGTCGACCGCCACCGCTCACAGGTAGGGCCTCTGAGGGGGTGGGGGGGATGTCAGGGTGGTGGCGGCGGGGGGGGGGGCTGCTTGCCTAATTGGACACGGAGACAGCAAATGAGCGCGAGCGCAGCCCCCAGCCGCGAGGGCCGTCGTAATTGTTGTTTGCTAATTACGACGTCTCTTTGTTAACTAACCGTGACCGGTTAGGTGAGCGGTGGGAGCCGGTCAGAGGTTAAGCGCTGCTAAGGGCTCGCAGAAGAATGCTGTCAAGTGTCATTGCATGGCTCTTTAATAATGCCAGCCTCTTATTAATTGACAAAGTGTCACAACGGCGGCGGCGGGAGGGAATTAATTGGGCGCGGAAACACCCAGCTGTAATGGGCACCTTTGGGATGCGGGAAAAAGTCATTGTTATTGACTGATGGTCTTTGTGTCCGACTCCTCCGTGCGTAATTGGGACAGCAAAACGGCGAGCGTCTCTTGCTGCTCTGCTGGCTTCTCCGTTCGCCGTCGAGTCCGCCCGAATCTGCGGCCAAACACGTACCTTCCGGCCGGTGGGGACGGCGGGCAAATCTTTAATTCCCCGCTGGAAGATGTTCTTCCTCACCGTCGCGGAACGTCGTTCTATGTGTCTTCACAGTGGCTGAGAATCTACGCTGACCTCTGGAAATATTGCACCCGCTGTAATGCAGTTTGACTGTGAGGGGGGGGGGGGGTCGTTTTTTTTTCCCTGTAATTTTTCGAAATTTTCCCAGAATTTCACGAAGTTGCGTGTAGTAGGGGTAGTTTCAGCATCTTGGATCTTGTTGTCATACCGGCGAAAGCGAGGTGGCAGCGGGTGGTGCTCTGGGTAGAGCTGCTAACAAGTCAGGGTCCAGGTCGAATCCCACCTCCTTCTGCGGGACCCTTGAGCAAGCTACTTGCCCTCAGCTGACACAGTAAAAATCACTCAGGTGTGTGAATGGCAAACAAATTGTCAACAGCTTAAAGTTTCTGCTGCTTTAGAGAACAGCTGAACAAAAAAACAATACATTTGTATAGCAACCTATCCTGAACAGAGAAGTTTCCGACAAAACAAATGACAAACATTCATATATTTGCAGACATTGTGCATTAAAGTATCAAAGAAAACTAAAATAGTAGAACAGAAACAAACAAATAAGGGGCTGAATGGTGTGGTCGACAGCCACCTCGGTGACTCGGGTTCATTTGGTGAAAAAAGCAGATGCCACCTTAGCCGCAGCGCGTTGCCATTTGCTTCCTAGGGGTTTCTAGATTCCCCTGCTCCGCACTGCGGTATCATACCAGTGTCTAGGATGCAACGTGGCGCTCTGACCTGGGAAACCGTGCGAGACTCACGCTAACAATCCCCGGTCGGCCTACGTCCACGCCGGCACGCTGTTGAGAACCAGGCCAGGCATCTCCACTGTGATCTGAGACCTGCTTCCTTTGCTGAGGTTCAGTAAGTGTTGGAAATGCTTCTTTTACCACAGTAGCCACAAAACAACGATACCTTTGATTTGTTGGTGGTACTGGAATACACACACACACACACACAGTAGATAAATGGTTGCTCACCTTCTTCAGCGCATGTTAGGCAAACAATGGGAAAAGGTCATCAATATTGTCACCGAGTGTAAAATGTGTTCCTGGCGTTTTACGGAAAGTTCATTATATGGAGTCAATGCGTCGCCAGGCGTCTTCCTCGGGGAAAATGAAAGCCTTTGCTCTTTAAGACAATCTCGGGTAAAATCTAAAAGCTGTAACAGATTCTGTCGACACAAAGGTTTATGTACAGACGGCGACTGTTTCATCTGGGAAGGTGTAATAGCGGTGACTGTGATTTAATATTGGTCTGCGCTGCAGCCTGCAAGTAATACCGAATGCAAAGGGAAATCGCGCCGCTCTCTTGCCCCGCGGGGTCATTCCGGACCCCGACCCGTCACTTTTGCGCAAGCGTTGAGCAAAACGGCAACGTCGGTTCCGAGATCTGTCCTTTCACGTCTCTGTGCGGTGCAAAATTTCTCATTTTGTGTTTTTACTGAAGACCGACGATGCGTCTGTATTGTGCAGACTTTTAACACATAGAATTCTGCGGGACATTCCGTGAAACGCACGGCACAGTTCCCGGTGTCGGTCTCATTGTTTGCTGCCTCAAGGAAGTATAGATGTCACTTTTCAGTGCTCCGTCTCTCTGGAAAAGATTGTATAACACGCCATACGTTTAAGTTTTTATTAGATTTTCTCTTCAGAAATCACGCTGATGTATGATAATTTATGATATACGCCTGAAGAAGAAGAAGAAGGGGCCGTTCAGGGTTTGGGGGGCAGAATCAGAAGTGTCTCATTTCAAGGACCGAGGGGCCGGAATGTTTCTTTTAGGATGTCAGACAAAAGAGGTGTTATCTACACGTCTGTCACACGAGCCGTAAAATCCAAACTGCCAGTTTGCACCAAACACAAAGAGGTCATTTGTAAGAAACGTCTCCTGCTCTGGGGCCGCAAGGGAGTCATGGCAACCGTGTGCTTGTTACCTGCATCCAGGTGCTTGTAGTAAGTTTACCGCAGTATTCCGTGGTTTCCAGTACTGTCAAAGGTGTAGCGCAGTGAAAAAGGGCTGAGTTCTGTTTATGACATATGTTCTGTCCCTAATATCTACGGCGTCAGGCGAATCGCACGTTTTCGATCGCGTAAAGTTTTGTTAAAAAAATATTTTGTCTGAAAAATAAAAATATTCCGGTCGACTGTTCGCCGCGGTTTGAGGCGGCTCGAATTTAGAGGGTTGAGAATATCGGGTAAGAATTAAAACTGTACTGTCAGCAACACAAGGCAGACGGAAACAAATCACTGCCGGTTCACTAACTGTACGTCTCAATCTGGTCAACAGGCAACATCTCTTCTCTTCTTCTCACCTCTACTCCAGCATCAGAAGAGGTAAATGAACCTCCGAGGGGCAGTGGGACACCCCCCCCGCCCAACTGCGGCCAATGCCGGCAGAGACCCCCCCCGGCTAATTAAACAACCGGCAACCGGCGCCTCTTTCTATGCCGCAGTAATGAACCCTGCCACTCGGGGACAGACTCCCCTGTAAGGGGTGCGAGAAAAACCAAAATTTGCCCCAGATCTGGAGAGTTTATGATGCAGTAATGGGGAGAGGAGATACGGGCGCTGGTGGGCAGGGTTTACGTTTTCTCCCAGTGCCTCAATTATTCAGACCCAGGATGTTAAGGAAAGTTCTGGTTCTGGGATTGAAATTTTACATATCTTTATTCACAAGACCCATCACATCATTTTAACCGAGAAATGAACTCGACATTCCACTGCGAGCTCCCTGTTGGGACGCCGCGGATGTCAAAACGGCAGAGCACAACTCTGGGCGCCTCTTATATATATACATTAATATTTAATCCTGACTGATTGGATTTTTGATGCTTCTTGGCATTTCTTCCAAGGAGCTGTGGCGGTGCTCAAAGCTTCCCGTGCGACAATTTAAATGAGATGAAGACGTGTTCAAAAGGAGCGTGTCGCGCACAGGGTGATGTGTGTGACACCACCTGTGACACGAGCCGCTCGTGTTGATAGATTCGGTTGCAAGTTCAGAGCTGAGATTGAGAGTGAGAAAAACTGGGGGGGGGGGGGGGGNCAGAGGCGCCGGGGACGCGCTGAGGGCTTTTGGGGGGGGGGGGGGGAAGGGGGGGGGGGGGGGGGGGGGGGGGGGGGGGGGGACGCGGTAAAATAGGTGCTGAATTTCTTTCTTTCTTTGAAGGCTACGGGCTTCGTTCGCTGGCGAAGGAGGGACCCGTCCTACTGGTTGGGGAGAGGTGTTCAGGTTGCACACTGCGGGCGTGACGCATTAAACTCGTTCCTGAACACCGCGGCAAAGTCCAGGACCTGAACGCTTTATGTAAGGCTATCGATACATCTTTGGCTGGAGGAAGCTTGTTTGTCCTGGTAGATGTCTGGACCGAGTAGAAGCTTCGCCTTTAAAGGTTCGATGTTCACTTACTGTCATTCTGAAGCCCATGGGAGGATGAAATGTAGTTTCTCCTGGACCACAGTTCACAGTGCACTTAACCAACAGCATGATAGGTAAATAAAAGGAGACAGATAAAAATAAATAAATGAAATGATCGATTGATAACAAGTAAATAGGTAGATAATAAATGAGGTAAAAATAAAAGCTCCGGTGCAAACAGTAGTAATGGAGGGCGGTCAGTGGTGGTGGTAGTGGTCAGTCCCTAAGGTGGGACTGTGTTGCTTTTTCTGTTGGCTAAATCGACCTTTATCGAATGAGTCTTTGGGGCATTTCAACTGCGAGTCTCAGAAAGCGCGAGTGACCTTAAAGCAGCGTGTAAATGTCCAGTTTTAGGATACAGTGTCTGCTGCTGTAGCCTCAGGCCCAGGAAGACCCCAGAGCTTCATCGGGCTGCTCCGGCCGGGACACTTTCATTTCCGGGCACACGGACGCAGGAAATGTCACTCAAATGTCAGCGTGTTTCTGGACCTGACAGCGGGCCACCCCCCCAGCCAACATACCACATGCTGCAGGTTTTCAGGCTAACGTGGAGACGGGACCCCTGGCTCCACTGGAGCCGCTGGACAGCCCACTGTCCGGGGGCTGACATATAGGCCAGCAGCATTTTCACGAGGCAAATACCTTGTAAAACTATGATAAACTGATATTTAATAACATAACGCTACCCAACTGAGATTGTGTCCCACTCTAGGGCAGGACAGTAGTTGATGTTCACCTTAAAACTTTGCCTTTATCTCCAAAACAGCATTACTACCTACAACACTCATAATCTTAAATTGGATCAATTCTTGACAAACACCTTCCTCGAGCTGGTAGGAAGGGGCTCAAAGCCGCAACCTGTGTGGCCGAAGGAAACAGCTGAAGCCGTTGTGCCACCAGCTGTGGCCTCCTGGCTGTCAGTTGAGCTCCCAAACCACCAGACCCCTCACTAACCGGCAACGCCAGAGGAGGGTGGAAGCGTGTTCAGATCTGCACCGGTTGTTGGCGAGCAGCTGCATTCCCCCCGTCAACAACCACGTCGGCTGTGGAAACAAAACGGACAGCGATGTTTATAAGACCGCGGAGTGTTAAGAACAAACAGCTTTGGGGATTACTTATGAAGTTGGAGGATCTATTTACATATGGCACACAGCTGGGAGGACTAACCAAAAATCCACTTTGAACAAACAACGGCTCGCAATGTTCGACAAAGCAGGTCCCGTGGAGGGATAAAAGGAAACAAATTTACAGGAACACAGGGATATAAATTTTACCAGTAATATCCCCCCCTGGATCTGCCAGTTTAATTTTTAGAATACCTGTGTCAAATAAAACAAGACGTACACGTATGTGTACGGAAAGATGAATAATAGGGGGAATGATGGAACGCAATAGCAAAAAAAAGTGCCGGGCAGGTTCAGGTACACTCTGTACAGGTGTTCTTTTGATGCGGCAGCCAAGGTGCTTTCAGAAAGTCAAATAAATTCAAATATTCTGTTTTTAAGCTGCATTTTGGCAGATACAGAGGAGCCCGGCGCACGTTGCCAGCCGAATGAAAGGAATATGGAATCTGGGGCAGAGACATATTTAAGGTTAAAATATTGTCCATTCAAGCTTCAAAATCCGTCCACAATATCTCGCAACGTGGAATAAAGTTGTGCAACGCGGTTAAAGAATCGGACCAAACGTTACGGGTCTGAATCCCTGAAGGGCTCCTCCAATAGCACAATAAAAACATTAATCTGAATTTCTCCCAGCAACTACAAAGAGCCCATCGCTGGTTAAAGGTTGACACTGTAAGCCAGGAGACATAAAAACTGATGCAAACATTCACATAATATGGCTTGAAAGCATCGCAGGCTGCAACAAAAAGCAGTTTAACAAAATATTTTGTGAGTCAGGTTTTTTAAACGTTGTTTTGTACAGAAGCGGGAAATTTCAGAATCATATTTCACCGGAAAACGTACCATTAATCCGTGAATCACCATTTTATCTTTTTTTGGTCAACTGAATATAATTCGATTTTACGATCCCCTTGATCATAATTTAAATTTAAATGAAATCTATACTTTTCTGGTTTAAGATGCTGTTTTGTTAGGCGCTGTTAAAAAAAAAAAAAAAAAAAGGCGGCACGGTGGAATTGCTGAAGAAAACAGCTCCGTGCAAAATTAAAAAAAAAAAAAAACAAGAAACGCCTGAAAATAGGGCTGACAGCTGAAATCAGTGGCAGAAAGCGAAGCTCTGCAGAACAAGCCGGTGAAGCATAGAGAAGTGGCCAGCGGGCAGTTTGCTGCAGACACCCCCTGAGCCCGTGGCTCCAACCAGACCCAAGCTTTACTGAACGTGTTTCCCTGGCAACAACTCCAGCAGTTATTCTGTTTGTTCAAGGTGGCCGACTCCCGGCGGAATTAGCAAGAACTAAACTAGCTGAGAATGAGAACAACAGGGGTGGAAACCCACCCACAATGAGGACCGGGTTAATTTCAAATACAGCTGTGTGCTATTTGGTCTGGACAGTGCGCCCGTGTGAGGAATCGATTTAAAAAGCGCTCCGAGCCAATCATTGATACGGGATGGACAGGTCCTGAAGTGGGAGAGGAAACCTTCACACGGGCTGTGTAAACAGTAGGTTTTTCCACGACGTGGTTAAGAAAATTTGAAACGTGAGTCCAGTTTCTCATTTATTTTGCTTTGCCTATAGGATGATGTCCCCAACAATGGCATGGATGACGGTATCGATTTCAAGTGAAAATCCCAAATGAGCGAAAGCACCCCAAAAATCGCAGCTGTATTTGAGGAGGACTGGATTTCTTCACCTGCGCAATTTCCACTTGGGGTCAGCATTAATGTTTGATAAAATCAGATCCAAAAACACTGTTAACAATACAGAGACAAACCATGGTTACAAAATCACACCTTTTAGGACGGGATTATTTTTAAGGTCCCCAGTGATATAAGTGGACTACCATGAGACCCCATTACCGCTCGCAGTCCTTTGGTTTCTGCAGTTTCCATCTGCGCCGGGGAGGCGAGAACATCACACTGGGAGGCTTAGGGGGCTCGTCTGTGGTCACTGCCAGGAATCGGGTGTCCAAGAGTCCCAGGGCTATGAGACGAATGAGCAGAGAGCCACGCAGGGGTAATGAGGCTTTGCCGGGACGCTGGGGAGCCGGGATCAATAGCAGCATTCCGCCATCAAAGGTGGACGGCGCACGCAGAGGCCCCCGCAGAAGCTCAGCGCGTGACTGTACGCTCCCGAATCTCTCCGCACGGCGCCCGCTGCTCTGATGCGGACAAACAATTCCGTTCGTGTCCGCTCCGCTCAGACTGGTCGACAAACAAACAAATAGGCAGAAACGCACGGCAGACGGCGCAAACTCGCACGGAACCAAACCTTAAGATGTTCTCCCAAAGCGGTACTTCTGTGCGCATCTGGTTTGCGGCGGTTTGAGAAGCCACGCTGAGTTTGGAGAATCCGTAACTAAGTTTCTAGTCAGAAGCTCTGTTCAGAAACAAAACATTACGCTTTTATTAAAAAATAAGTGACAAAACGTGGGGGGGGGGGGCAAACAAACCAAACACAGCCAACCCTGGGTACCTGTTCCTGGTGCGCAGCGAGTGGGAAAAGCCTTTGTGTTTTTGACAGCTTCTCTCTTTAGACAACTTTTTTTTTTTTTTTTTACAACATGAAAGCTTTCAATATCATCGCACCGTAATACATTTGGCTATAAAAATCTACGAAAGGAGAGGAGGCAGGAGGGGGCATTCGGCGGCATTAGCACGTGGCTAATCGCAGACGGCGTTTGCAATTTCCACAGGCCGGCGACAAGGGCCGCTCCTCCTGCGAGATGGATTATCCACATCGGGCGAGCCGCCGCCGCCAGGGCGGCCGAGATGGAGAATGATAGCGATTCTATTCCCCCCAACACCCACTGGGCCGCCGCTTCATCTGTTTCCATTACAGCACGTCCGCACGGGGTTTCACAAACCAGCCCGCTCTGTGGAAACACACCCCGGACCCGCACCCTCAGAGTCATCTACTTTCTGCCTCCCCTGGAACTTTAATTCTGTTCAAGCTCCTTACTGGCACCTGGAAGCGCCGTCCGGTGGGCGGCGTCGCCGCCGGAGACCCGGGAACTGTTGTCTCCTGGCGCAACGCAACACGTGCGGGTGTCGCGGGAAGATGAAGCGCTTACACGGATTTCAGAACCTTTGCTCCGCGGCTGCTGACCTCTGCCGAGGATCTAATTAAAAATTAAGGATTTTGCCCGACTCTCACTTTTCAAAGTCCCCTCGGATTTGTGCCAATTAAATTATGAACAAGGCCAGCGGGGGTAAATGACTGTATTAGTATAATAGTACCCCAAATAGAACAGCGCTACGAGAAGCGGGAGAGTTCTTGAATTGATTTCCTCTCATTATATATGGCAAAAAGGGCTTTGCGGTAATGGAGCTAACATCCTTGCCCGAAGTGTAGCGTATCGATCGCGCGCGAATAAAAAATGTCCTCCACAGGACATAAACATGAGAAATACCGGTCCGAACAAGTAAATGACATTTCATAAATAGTTCCGGCGGACCGCGCGCCTCCTCACATAACCATCATGATAGATAACACCCGGCCAGCTTTACAGACCTCTTTATTTTTTCCGGAATTTATTGTCCCGGGGTTCTTGATTAAGTCATAATCCCCCATGAAATATACAGAGCAATAACATTAAAACCACAAATCTGATTCCGTAAAGAAGTACGGCGGCGCTGGCAGGATCTATCGATGTGTGTCAAAACGGACGGCGCGGCCGTTTCTCCGGGGCGCCGGGGGTCCCTCCGGAGTTTAGCCGGCGCCCCGTGTTTCTCATCACGTGGGGAGACCCTGTGGCGGGGTCTGTGTTTGCTTTCAAAACACAGAACTAATGGGAAGCTGATTACCTGCGAGTACCAGCTGAGCAGAAACACACACACACACACACACACACACACACACACACACGGACAGGCCTCTCCACTTCTCCTGCTGGAATCAGATTAGCTTTCCTCTGCCTCCCCCACCACGGAGGAGGGAGAACCGGGGGCTGAAGTCAGGTTTAGCCTCGGCGACCCGCCTGTGCTTGGGCTTATCGGCCGCTTTGCGATTTGCGCTGTTAAGGGGCTCGCGGCACCTGTCACTTCAATTTGCATGAGGAGGCTTCCGCTGGGCCTGCGTGACCCCCCCGGCCGGTGGTCAAGCCTTCATTTCCAGTCACCGGAGCAGAGCCTAAACACGGCGGGTCCTTCACTTACGCAAAGATCTGCGATGGGACTCACAGACCGGGGTGGGAACGCGTCTTTTGGGTTAGCGTTGCGTACTTGTGGTATAAGAATATGTGCCTTGCTGGCCATTGTGCCACATTCCCCTGCAGGTCATCTGCAGCCAGGAAAGACACAACTGGCCACCCCAGGAAACATCTATCTGCAAGTTTTCCACGTGAGAAATCGTATATAGAACAGTTTCTTCTTCTCTCTTTTTTCTCCACCTGCGAGTGGTTTGCATTACGGTGCGTTTCTGGGAACGGGATGCTTTGAGCCCCGGGAAACCCGGACACGTCAGTTTATTGGCGAGGACGCAAGCCTGCGGGGTTTTCGGTAATTACTTGTATTTCCATACTAGAAGGGTCCGGAGGTAGACCCTCCCTGTATCCTCTTTCATCCCTCTGTTCCTTCTGCAACAAGTCAGCGACCCCCAATTCCGATTTCCCCCCAGCAGTTACAAGGCTGCGAGTTCTGATTCCTTCCAGGAAAGTAAATTGATTTCTTTTTCAGTATGAGAGCTAGTGGCTTCTTCTTGGCCTCATTTAAATCCAGAAAGAAAAATGTTGAAATTGGCTGGTGGTGGTGAAGCTGTTTTCTTTACGTCTGTTGTCAGCACAAAGCAAACATTCCCTCCGAGTGAAACACTGCTATTACTTAGCCTGATGCCGAAACTTGTTTATACTGGTGGTGTGAACTCATCCCTCTAATGCAGATCGTAGCGGAGGGGCTGGCTGTTTCATGTTCGACTCGTGAAGTCTTCCTTGGTGCTCCCAAACCCTGCAGTTTACATGTCTGAGCGAGACACAGGGAGCCACGTCTTGGAAGCAACTTTTATGCATCTCATAAGACTCTGGAAGGCACCCTGGTCTCCCAGCCATGAGTGGTTTGTGCCAAGCCTGGTGGATCCCTTGTGGTCGCCATGAGACAGTCCTCCTCACCGGAGTCTGTCTGCAAACACCACGACTACAAAATGCACCAGAACTTGGGAACATCTACTCTTCTTCTCCTTGCTGAATTGCACCAAAATCCTCCTTTTGTCCACCTAGACGGCGTCCAGCCAACGTGGAAAAAATTCCCGTTCGCTCCCGGCATTTGCCGCCTCGGTTTCCCCGTCCGACTCCGCAAATCCCCGCCCGGATTTCCTCTTAATACCGTGACTTATTCCGCTGCATCAATTGCGTGACAACAGCCGGAACACACCTGCACGACACCTGGAACCCGGACGTAAAACCGCTCGGCAGCGATTTGTGATAGAATTGTGACGGCGACAATGCAAATTTTGCAAGGGCGCGCTTTTACGGGAAAATTCCGAAACGGGGCAAAAAAATCAAACGCGCTAGGTGACGCCGCCGCATACATTTCATTTATTCTGGTCGAAAGCCAGAACGTTTGCAGCCTTTAGGAAAACCTGCACTGGCTCATTTTGTTTACTTGCCCTACTATTTTGGGGGATCTCTGTTCTATATTCTAATAAATCCTCAGACTGTGATTATGCCACAAATTGCAGTGATGTTTTTAAACTCTTCCAGATGGTCACTCGTCACACATCATTTCTCCTCGAATGTGTAATTCCATTTTGAAACCAGCAGTTGTTTCTTCCCACTGGCATGCGAGGAGACATACCTGTCCCTCAGTCCAGCCCACATCACAGGAAGCCACAGTCATGCAAATGTCATGTTTTGGGATGGCGCAGCTTTTTTTTTTTTTTTTTTTTTTTTATAAAAGGACGTCCTTTGTCACCTAACATACACAGGAAGGACAAAGGGAACTGTGAAAATGCACCGGGATGAACAACACGGCTTGCGAAAAGCGGTCGGTCAATTGACCCGCTTGCTGCACCGTGGCCCCCTTTTGTGCCTCGAAGGCGAAACCGCGGACGACGTTCGCGGACCAGCGTTCGACTTTGATGGATGACGGGCACTGTGGCCCGTGGCGGATCTCCCCGCGGACGTAACCACGACAACAATGGCGGTCTGAAATATCGCAGCGTGTCGAACGAGAAGACTTGGTGGGGGCGGGAGGGGAGGAGCCGGTTTTACCAGGCTCCCGCCCCTGGATTTGGCGACGCCGCCACCGTTCATCACTTTGGCGTTTCACCGGGACCCGTGACGGATGCAGCAAGTCGACGACGGCCCATTTGTCTCACGCTACGGGAGGTCAGAGGTCGCCATCGAGCGCCGCACAAAGCGGGGCTGTGATCATTTACCGGTGAAAGTGGTGCACTTTGGCCTGAATGCTGCACCGTGGCCCTTCCGGCAGCTTCCGCTCCTCCTAAGTGTCCTCTATCCAGTAATGCTGCTCTTAATCACGCTGTGCCAACTACTCAAGACTGAAGAGCAGCGAATGCTGAATACTGCATAAAAGGGTCATTTAAGACGCCACCAGATTTCTCATATCCCGGAACCCGAGAGCGTTTCATTCGATTAGTTAAGCGTTTCAATTTGATGGTCCTGCTGTTTTTTTTTTTCTTTCAACGGTTTAGAATCGAACGCTTCCGTTTCACACGAAAGCCTGACCTCCCTTGTCTTGCTTCTTGGAAGGTGATACTTTCAATGAATAACAGCTAAGTCGTGACCCAATCTGGTTACTTAATACCAAGTGGTGACTGCAGATCTAGGCACAGGTAAATTCCATTTTCACGCCCTCAATTCGTTCCTGAAATCAAAAGTGCGTATAGCGGGACGCTGTTTTACATTATTTTAAATGGGAAACATAATAATGTGTCCCCAGCCCAAATGAACACCCCCAAACCAAACCAACGCCTTGCAGGGCATCTACTGTGCAAACTGGGAGCTGTCATTGTTAAAAGTCTACCTGCACTGTTTACCTCATCACTTCTTATAAGCCAAGTATGGACACAATTTTACCTTGTGATTGTTAAGGTCAATTCGATGGTGAACTCAGCCCGAAACGCAGGAAGGAGGGAAGGTTCAGAAAGCGACCTGAGAGGCAGTCGCTGCCCGTGTCGTACCCGGGCGAGCCGTTCCCGTGTGCTGGTTGCCAGGTCGACAGGGCACCTGCTGGGAAACAATAGACCGTGGCTGGAGAGATGGTGAGGTCACTGGAGACAACCTGACACGGAGGAGCAGTGGCAGGAAACTCTACAAGTCAAAAATCTCTAAAGGTTCCCTCAATCGACTCACTCACTTTCGCTTGGGGTCCCAGTAAATAAGCAAAACCAGGTGTTGTTTACCAAACCCAGCCTGTGGGAAACTTGATACTGCATTATTCTGCACAGCGATGTCTGACATCTCGTGAAGAACCTGAAAATAGTACCACGGGAGGACTCCCGTGGCCTGTCTGAGCGACACCTGGGTTGCAAATGAGCAGTCGAAAACGGTGGGCCGACGCCTTTAAGAGGTTTTCCGCGGGACCTCGTTCGAGGGGGTCTCCGTGAAAGAAGGTCATCTGCTCCTCGAGGGTGGAGCACGTGGGGAGGTCACACCGGAGGTCGAGCTGCAGGTTTCTTCTGTCAGCAGACAAATGACTGTCCAACATCTGGAACAGCTTGGAGCCATGAAGGCCTATGCATCACAGTCCTCCCTCCAATCTGCCAGGTGGAGGGGAAGGGAAAATAAATTCTTGTTATGATCTTGGGAAGCACAACCAATACAGTGTGGAAAGCCAGGCTCAGAGCTGGCGTGGGGGGGGTCACGGGGGGTCAGCGGAAAACCTGCTCTTTCTCAAGCTCGCGCTCTAATAGGGACCAAAGGGTTGCCGTGTCTAAAAGCGGGCTGTCCGGGTTTATAAATCTGCGACTGCTTCTACCCAGTTTGAAGCTTTTGTTTGTGTCGATCGCTTCCCGGCGAGCGTTTCTGTTTCAAGCTTTAAGCCTCACGGATCTACCATTTCGGGGGAGGCAGAAGTCTTCCGTCGCCGTTTCGCATCTTGAGGAACATCTCCGGATTCCCTTTCTGGATGCTGGCGGCTTCCAGGACGCCAACATATACAAAAGTAGATGCTGAGCGTCACAGCGTTGTCAAACACGCAAAAGTCACCTGGCTGCGTGGAGCAGCGCCTCCGCTGTCCTCCTCTAACGTCATGGAATTAGGAAAAAAGGACATTTACCATGTAAATTTATGGTAATAATTCAGTATTAGACGGCAATTACCTCTAACTGTCCATGTCGGGCTGTGTTATTCGCGGAATTCTAATGGGATCCTGCACACGTTTTCAGTTCCCGTGAAATGTTTTTGGCTTCGGGTTTGGCGAAGGCTGCGGACGCGGAGGGGTTCGAGAGGCTCGACCCGGTCCGCCTGGACTCTTGTGAACCCAGCGCGACCCCGGGAAGCAATCCGACTGCTCGCGTCACAGCGGGCGCGCGGGATGCCGACTGACAGGGAACGAGGACGCGGCGACGGGCCGCCGTTTTGGCAGAGCTGTCAATCCATCTGCGTGCTTTTCCCCGAAGGAGGGATGGAAAACTGCAGTAAGATCTTCCGCGGGGCCATCACCGACGCTTAAAATATCCAACACTACCCTCGCAGTCGTCGCTGGCGCTCGTCTGCCTTCTTTTACGTTCCACTCCCGTAACGTATAGGAGTTAATTCATTTATCTAAGCGGCGCATTTTTCGCCGGGCAACTTCTGAGCCGCCGGGGTGGGCGGATCAAGAGGGGGTCGGCGCAGGCGAACGTCCTCGGTGTGTTTTCAGTTGGGCAGTTTGGCTTCCGGTTTGTTCTTCAGATATTGTTTTTGTTTAAATTCATCACGGACACTTGACAGCCATTTACTGAAGCAATTCGGGGTCCTGCTCGAGCACAGCCCCTCACTTGACTTAAACCCTGCCGGGAATTGAATAATTCAAGCTAATGGCTTTATGGAATAAAAGTATCATTGCATGTTTAATAGGGCAATTTAATTACTCTAATATTACCTCTTGCTCGCAAACAGTCTATTTGCTTAATACAAACTATTTCGCTCGCGCAGCGTCCTCGAACCTTCCGAATTTTTCGGTTCAGCGTAGAAGTAGCGAGAAGGAGAGGGGAAAAAACAAGGAGATGAAAATATGTTTAACTTTCCTGGCTAATTGACTCTCCCGAGCCGTGCCGAGTTCCCCGATCGGCGTGCAAAAGGTTTTTTTCCTTATTACCGCCGCCGCGGCCAAACGGAAAAAGTCAGGAAGGGGAATTGCCGGGAACGTGGAGGCAGAATAAACCCGCTGTAACCGTCCGCGTGTCCTCTGCTGAACTCGGCCTTGTCCGCACTCTCCCCGCTTTGTCTGAATCACACGGGACAGTTTATTTTACAACTGGGTTTAATAATTTACTCACGGCACAACTTGATTATACGTCCTGATTTTGTTTAGATGAGTCACTCCGGCTCGGGGCCATCTGCTCCTGGTTGAGCCAGAAGAACCCCCCTCCTCCCCTTTCCACCACCGACACCACCGGCACTACCGCACGCCGGGACACGCCGACGTCGCGCTCCGAACACGGGTCTGGAAACGTCGCCAAAACGCACCGCAGGGCAGCGGCGCAGCGTTGAAGGAAGCGTGGCGGTTAAGGGGTTAAGTGTGTGCTGCACGTCGCAAGAAGAAGCTGGGTTTGAACCCCTGCTCCTTGGTCAAAGTTCTTACGGTGAACTTGCGGCAAAAATGACCGCACCGTGGGAAAAGGTAAATAACTAAGTAGCTTAACGTTGTAAGAGGCCTTGGAGAAAAGCGCCGGTTAAGTAAACAATAATGGTTCTTTTTCAGCACCACCCTTAATGGAAAACAAAAACCTGCAGATGTAACCGTGTTTACGTGTGACGTTCTCTTCGGCGTCACCTACAGTCGATTAGGAGATCCATTTGTACCCTCACAATTTATTGTGGTGTAATCCGATACAAAGCCGAGTAATAAATCAGTGACGGGACTTTGAACCCTCCCGTATAATATTTACAGCACGACTTCAGATAGTTACCAGCTGAGCTTCTTATGCCTCACAACAGAAGTATTTTAAAGCGTTTTCGTGAAACAGCTGCTCTGCCGTCGTCGTGGCCTTTTCCGGAAGTCGCCTTCAAGACGTGCGTCAAACTGCAGTTCGCTTGGGAGGCTGGGAAAGGGTGGGAGGCCAGGGGCTGCAGTTCGGCCTCCGTCCCCGAGACCCCCCCGGCGGGGAAGATCACCTCTAACCGGAGCCGAGGCAGATAAACGGAAGTCAAACTGCGGGGGGGGGGGG
>UFQX01000350.1:62583-99432 GCA_900497675.1 Arapaima gigas | reverse complement strand
AGATAAACGGAAGTCAAACTGGGGGGGGGGGGGGGTTGAGCCGTGGCGCAAAAAAGCGGTTTAGATCCGCCTCCGATCATGAGTCTTGCCCGCCGGGCCCATAAGATATCAGTCAGGACACCCCGATACTGAGAACGAGGCCTGTAGACCCCGAGCTCCAGCTTAATGCAGAAAGTAGGTGTTACGCCACTCGAGAAGACACCTGTCAAAGCAGAACTAAATCATTTCCAAATCAAACCACGGGTGCGTCGCTTAGCCCGAGCGGAGCGGCTTCCCGATCCTTCTGCCGGCCGGCGTCACGGCGCGCCGCCGCCGCCGGAATCCTGCCAATCAGTTCCGGGATTTATGCTAATTAGACGCACCAGCTTAAAACGCGCATTTGCACCTGTAACCTGCGGTGATATCGCCACGGCACTTGAAAGATTACCTTGATGGAGCGCAGGGCCGTGAAAATTCATCTTGGAGATGATTTTGTTGCATGGTTACCCGAGACAATTAAATCAATAAATCTCAGCTGCCAAGGGGGCTGGCGGGAGGCCAGGACTGAAATGAAAATCTCAGAATGTGTAAATAAAGTGGTTCCTGACACCTCATTGTGGGAATTATTTAGCGTGCGGCGTCCACGTTGCAGCCACTAACCGCCTGCCATTATGCAGCCCTTTTGTGGAGCCCGCTGACACGCTCCAGGCCCGGCGAGCGCGAGGGCGCGTAAATAGTCGGCGCGATAAACAAGCGAGCTGCTGCCGCGATAAAGGATGAATTATGGGAACGAACGACGAAAGCCGGGGCCTTTGGAAAGCGCCGCCTGTTCTTTCACAAGTTCACGCCTGAGAAAAGACACGTATATTACAGCGAGCCCACCCCCCCCGCACTCCGGGGTCGAAACCCGACGACTCGAGACGTCGGTCAATAAACACCAAACGAACCGCGCCGGTCGTTGGGTCCGTGACAGAAACACAGCCCGATGAACGCGGGAGAAAAGGAAGGCGTTCGGCGGGCGCGTTGCACACCGGACACGGTCACACCTGTGGATCATGGGGTTTTGGAGCACTTCTCCCGGAAAACACACTCGTCCCCGCGCAAGGTGCCAATCAAAACGTCTCCACGCTGCAATTTGCTCAACTGTTTACATGTATTGACATGTAAATCACAGCATACACATCATTAGAACACAGGAAGATACACAATCGGACAATTTTACAGAAATGTTTAATGACAGCCCGTCCCTCCACCCAATTTCTTTGTTTTCATAGCACCAATTGTATAATTGGGCCCTTTTATTGAGAAGCAGTTATACTGGTTCGGTACAGCGTTTTTTTTTTTTGTTTTTGTTTTTTTTTTGTTTTTGGGGGGGTTTTTTTTTTTTGCTTTTTTAAATTTTATTTTTTACAGAGACATTAAACATTTAAAAACAACATAACTACAGTTTATTTTTTCATTACATAAGACGGTTTTCTTATAAAATAAACGTACAATCGGCCAAAAAAAAAAACAATAATAATAAAATAAAAAAACGAAGAGCTTGTGCAACACATTGGAAATGCAAAGCGAACCAGGCAGAAGAGGGTCTGTACATAATGCATTAAAAATGAACTCTTACAACTATACATAACAGCATAACAGTTACCCTGCTCTGTACAGAAAACAAACCAACTGAAGACTTTACAAGAACAGCATGCCTGAACAAAGACGCGTCCTGTCGATGCGGTGTGTGCGTGTGTGTGTGTGTGTGTGTGTGTGTGTGTGTGTGTGTGTGTGCACGCGCGACGCTGTCCTCCATAATCGGCCCTCTTCAGCAGAAACCCTGGTTCCACCCGGCACTCCTTCGCCACTCGGCATCCTCAAGGTGCCGGCGATGGCGCCGAAGAGGAACCAGTGTGTCGGGGGAACAGCGCTGGGGGGGGGTGGGCCCCACGACGCCGTGTCGCGCATCAAATTTCTCACTTTGCGGAACGGCCGTGAGTTTTTAATTTGTCCGAGTGCAGATTGTTCTCGCCGGAAAGCACAAAGAGTGCGGTTAAGGTACTGGTCGGAGAACGCGGTTAAAGTACGGCTGCAGGAGGTGGTTAAGGTCAGCGGAGGCGGTAAAGGTACTGGTCAACACACGTTCAGAACACTTCCTCTGCCGAAGGCTCGCACAGACGGAATGGGTCTACGAGGGAGATGCGTCGCGTCGGAATTTTGCGGTCGGTGACGTTCTGCTAAACAGCTAGCGGTAAACACCGTGATTCCGCCTCAATGCAGAAACGCCTTTTCCCGTCTGCGGCGTATGATGAACTGGACGACTCTCTCGGATGCCGGATGTCACGGTAAAAAGTAAATGTCTCTGTGCTGTAATGCTGCAGAAAAATTTTCATACACATTTAGCAGTGTTATTTTCGAAGAAAAAAAGGAAGGGAAGCGACAACGACAGCGCACTTCGGGGACTGGAGAACAGGGGCGGCTCACAACTCAGATCGGATACAGAAGTGGATCCAGAAGACCCGGAGCTGCGCGGGGTACCGGCTCACGCGGCACGAGCCCCAACACAAAAGAGGACACAAGTCATGAAGCGAGTTGATGCACTGTACAGGTATTAACATACGGGACGTTCGGACTGTCCGGCCGAGGTACCGCACGGGCGGGTCGCGAACCGCTTCTGGGACGTGCTGGACACGCTGCAAGGGCACCTCATTGGCTCCACGGGGACATCGGCACGAGGCCTTCGGCACAGCGGACAACCAGCCCTGCGCTGTTTCCCTACACCGGGGCGCCAACTGAAACGACACACGTGTCCAGGGTCGCGCGCCCCGAAAGGCCTGTCCAGCCAAGCGACAGCCCGCGTTTCGGCACGGCGCGCGGGACGCCAGGCCCTCGGCCGACCGACACGGCGCGTTAGCCGCCTGTTAGTCGTGCGCTACCGGCTAACAGATTGCGTTCACCAGCTGGGACCGTTTAATTGGACGGCGCTTTTTCCGGTGCCGACTCGATTTCCGCAGGGGGGGAAGCGAGGGGACGCGGCCAGGGGACCGCTGAGCCGAGGTCGCGCGGCGCCCATCTCGACACGCAACGCATCTTTCCCAGTTCCGTCAAAACAAGATGCTGCACAGTAACGCGGTCAGACCGCTCGACGGTGCGCAAATCGACTCGATCGTGACGTCGGCGGTTTGGCAAACGGACGGAGGGGGGCATGTGGTGTGGGGGAGGGGAGGGGAGGGGAGGAGGGTGAAAGACAAAAACACTTCTGCCTCCTCTTTGGCGTGTTCGGCATCACGCGTTTGCAGCAGCTCCAACATGAACGCGGGACTGAGTTACTGGGGCCTTTTTCTGTGCTTCCATGGGATGTTTTTTGTCCTCCCCCCATCCCGTTCGCTTGGCGGCCGGCAGACACGAGCCCCGCCGGCGCAGCCTTCCACGCGAACATCCAGACAGCGGAGAGCGGCCCGAAAGGCAGAGCCGCTCCTTTCGCACAACTGCCGCGATATGTAAACAGCGTATTCCCCTGCGCTCGCCCTGAAATGTTTATTCTATCCTGCTGCCTCCAAGAACGCACCAGTCGACATTTTCTGTGATCCGCCCTCCCAAAAAAAACACAGAATAAACCATAGTAAACAAAACAAATCACTGCGCTCCCCACCCTGAACTTAAAGACAGAGGCCCAAATTATAATTTATAATTTTTATAAACCTGTTCGAATCGGAGATTTTGACGCCGAGAGCTCGGCAGATGAACGTCGGCGGGAATATTTACAAATTTGCAGGAGCTGTACCCAAGAAAGTACGATTGGTTCGCAGGGGTCAGGCCCCCGGGGGGGGGTCACACGGTAACCGCGTCTGCCTCGAAACGGCTGCTTTCAGCCCTGCGAACGTCGGATGGAAATGGGGTCCGGGTTGGGCCGGGAGGAAATCGATTCGGGAATCTCGGAGGAAATCAACCCCTTCGAATCAACCGGCGGGGTGAAAAAAAGGTAAAAATAAAAAACAGCAGACATTAAGTAGATGTTGTGTGTGCCAGACGCCGCCTCGAAAGAAGACGTATAGAGGTTGTTATAGCAGGGGACTGATGGCAGGATGCGGGTCGGTGCCTGCTGGGGGGGGGGGGACACGTTTCCACACTGGAATGACATCACTCCTGCAAAAAGGGGTCGACAGCTAGCGTGTTGGGCCGGAAGGGAGAGCGCCATCATCTGCAGGAAACTAGAACACCCCTCACCTCGCCGCGCAGGGACGGACGCTTCTGCGGACAAAGTCGGCATCGCGAGACGTCTGAACAACGGCCGACACAACGGGACGTACGAAAAGGTCCGAGTCTGAATATTTTCACACAGCGTTTCTCGATTTTATTATTATTTTTTAAATATTTTCGTCCCAGATTCACTTGTGGTATTACTGTATACGTCGCGCAGGGATTAACACTAAGCGGAATATTGCTATTTGTGACTATTGCACTGTAACAGATTTAACACTGCGAGGTTCCGGAAGTCCTCTAGAATATTCTGCACCAACATCCAGAATAAATGACCGGCTAAAGTTATGCGATGCACTGATGCGGCGCGAGTTACCCTATAGTTTATTTTAATACTTTCTTCAGAATAAGCTGCGTTTTTGCCTGAACTTTTGCAGTTTGCTTTTCCTACCATCATCACAACAGCAACTCATTTAGGAATTTGAAATAAATAAGTTACACATCTGTGACTTTTTTTTTTGTTTTTTTTTTGTTTTTTTTTTTTGTTTTTTAAAGCCAAAATGGTATTACCATCATCAGTAAAAAGTATATAAATAAATAATTGTGGCTGTATGAAAAAATCTAATATACCAATATGGTATGGAAAAATCATTTAGATTCATTCTCATTCTTAAATATAAACTCTTAATATTTTCCACTGGATAAAGAGGCACTTTGTATTTTCTTGGTGAGAAGTACGTTTCACTCACATCCCCGGCCTCTCTCGTCCACGTTCGGCGCCGGTCGACCGGGCCGCTCTCCTGGGGAGGGGGGGGGGAGGAGGGTCAGACCAGTGACCGAACGCCCTGGACCACAGTGCCCACCCGCTCCGCGCACGTGTTCCCTCCGCAAAAAGACAACTGCCCAGGCGGACCACGGTCTCGCTCTTAAAAACCAACGTATGCTGAACATGGAACTAAAAATGTGTCTGTGTGTGTGGGGGGGGGGGGGGGGTTCCGCTGCACAGGTGAGAGGGGGCGCCCCCAACTACACCACCGAGAGCATTAAATAAACATCTAAAGATCTAAACAGCTGGCATGTAGGACAGAGGGGGGCTGCGGTGAGATCTCGAAAACTTCTGTCCGTCCACGGACCACACCTCGGACACGAAGATACTCGTGAACGTGACAGTCGCCCAGGAACGATCTGCCCAAACACAGTGCTGGAGAGAAGGACTTGGTCTGCTGTACATTAAACACACTTCCCCTGAGCCAGGGAGGCAATGAATTCAGCCTCGGGCTACTGCTGAGCTCGGTGCATTGTGGGAAAAAAAAAAAACAACAGATGACAGCAAGCGCTAAAATAACCCCCCCCGGACTGAGCAGATAGACGCCGAAGATCCGATGTGAGACATCTCCTTGTTGGTCGGCCCTAAAGCAGCTCCGCAGACGACGCGGCGAACGCAGGCCTCTGTGGGCGTAGTCGGCCGACTCGTCCACTCGCTCCCAAGTCCCGTCTTCCAGGCTCACGGCCAAGTGGGATCCTTCCGTCTGAGCCACGTTCTGGCTTTACAAGGGGGGGGGCACAACTTCAGATAACCGTTGCCGGAGATGCTCTGCAGATGGAGATGCTGCTTTCCGGGACACGCGTGAGCACTACGAACCACGAATTCCCAACAACCTGGTGCGCGGCGCCTGAGCAGCGCTTCCCCTCCAAACTGCTTCGGATGCTCACCTGTTATTCTAGCATGCAGGCATCGAGAAATGATCAAAGAGCGAATTAAAATTTTCAAACGCTTCCAAACAGTAAAAAATGAGCTCGTGTCGCTTTTATCTCCTCGCCGATAACTGAAAGCACACGAGTAGTTCGTTCTCCACCGCGTGCAGCATGATTTAAACAAAAAAAGAGACAATACACAGGGCATCTTCAGCACTAAAACCAATCTGGTGCTCCGTCACGAACCCTCCCACCCTCCCTCTCACCACACACACACACACACACACACACACACACACACACACACACACACACACACACACAGAGCGTGGAATTCAAAGATAATCCACCATCCTGACGGTTTCATCCTGGAGAGTGTTTGAGGAGAGGGTGGGGGTTGGGGGGAGATGAATTTTTGCGAATTCGCTTTCGGGGGAAATCTCGAAATCCCTTCGAATCCAGTAGGACCCCTCAAGTTTCCTAAGCAGCGGAGCACAAAACGAAACGCAGCAAAACAAAACCCCAAAACAAAGAAACAAGGAGAAGAAGCCAAGAGGCATGGGCGTAAAGACGGGCAGCCTCCGGAGGACTGTGATTGGCTGGAAATGGAACGTGCTGGTAGAGGTAGTGATGGAGGTGAGAGATGGCGCACAGCGGCAGCGGTCCCAGTCCTATAACAAGTGGGCCTCGAGCCTGAGCCAGTGCAGTCCTTGGCGGATATAGCGCACCAGGTCCGTCATGCTGCTGTGCTGGGTCAGCGGTTCCATCACAGAGTCCAGCTCCTGAAAGAACTCTGCGCATCAGAGGAGAGAGAACGACAGACAGAGAGAGAGATGTTTTATCGACTGTCTTAGGATTGCACTATACTTCTGTTATTTTAACTAAATCCAAACTAAGGGGAAGCGACAGACCCAGAGAGCCGGAGTGAGAGGCAGCAGAGCAGAGGCGTAGGTTTACCACAGTAAACGCGTGGGCTGCTGAGTCAGGAAGCCAACCAGCATCTTTCAGGCTCACTTGAACTTTCTGGATAAATTTAACTTTTACGTTTGGAAGAGGGTTTCCAGAATCCAGAAGCGAACAATCGGCAGAGGGGAAAACACGCCGGACTGTTTGCTGCGTGACGCTGCACGGGGCGGATACACCAGCCGCCAACCGACCACATTAGCGCAGGTGGACAGAAGGTCACTGCGAAAGAGGCCTGGACCCCCACAAAAGGGGCAGCCGCAGTGCATTAGAACCCCCCCGGGTGACCGCTTTAGCACAGCTTCCTGTTTCTCCATGTCACGGACAGGAAGTGGCCTTCACCTGCGCCGCAGGTGTGTTTCAGGGATTGCGCACCGTGATGTGTGTGTGTGCGTGTGTGTGTGTGTGTTACCCCAACAAAGGGGGGACATGCTCAAGAGTTGCTGAGTTGTGTTGCCAATTTTTTTGAGGGGGGTCATTCATTTCCACTTGGACACGTGGGACCACGTCACTCCGCCTAGTCCGACGCATCACCACCTGGTCCGGGTTTAGCAAACGGGCGCGGGGAAGAAGTTTCCGCTTCTTCTTGCCGAAATCACTTAGGTCCAAAGGCCCGTTTGTTATTCTGCGAGCTTTCGGACGACAGTTCTCACTGGTCCGGCGTCGATCATACAGTAACAACATTTCAGTAAACAGATGCAGGCAGATCTGGTCAACTCGATACGACTGTCAGGATTTGCGCACTTTGATGAATGGCAGCGGTTTGCTGATGAATCGCATTCGGAGCCCAGTTTGCAGCTCAGCGCTCTTCCGGGTGTGTGTGTGTGTGTGTGTGTGTGTGTGTGTGTGTGTGTGTGCGTGTGTACCTTGGCTCTCGCGGGCCAGCTTGTCGGCCGTGTCCCAGTGCTCGTAGCTGCGCAGGATGTTGTTGGTGATGTTGACGTGGCTGGCGGCCATCTGGTGTATCCGCTGGGGGATAACCACGGTGCCGCTGGACGCCGGCCCCGCCGGGCCACCGCTGCTCCCTGCCGAGCTCACTGGCGATGGGCTCAGCGACATGGGCGACGGTGTCCCCGTGCTCCTGTGGGGGGAGGAGGGGGGGGTCAGAGGTCACACTCTTCTTCTCCACAAGTCCTACACTAACAACCAGCTTGCAGTCATTGACGTTGTCGAGCACGTTGCTCATATTTATTACCGCCTGTATAGTAGCCACTGGTCAACGACGTTTAAGGAGGATGAGGCCGCCGTTCTGTACGGGATCAGTTACGAATTCGCTCGGGCTGCGCCGACGCTGCGGTAGCAGGTGCGGAACGACTACGCACCAAAGGGCCGCGCGTCTCAGCAGGGACGTCCGCTGACGCAAGACGCTAAACCTGAACTGCCAATGCGAAGCGGTACAACCTGGCAGCGTGAAGATCAAATTTTCCCCCGGAACGAAACCGTCCGCCAAGAAGAAAACGCGCAGGAAAATAGAGACGTTCGAGCGACCCTCTGCGCAGCCGCGGCCGTTTGTCGGCGCGCCGGCATCCCGAGCGGGGCTGGATTCCCGATCGGGCAATTCGCACATTAATTGTCATAACAGGCCGACGCCGCGGAGACGTCGGGGGGCATTTGCCGCTGTCAATATCCCCGTGTTCTGCCCAGAGGGCAGTGTATGATTCCATTAAGAAAATCCATACCGTTCTCCTCTCTCGCCCCTTTGCCGCCCAACGCACGGCCCAGGGAAAGCGTGCCCCGTATATTTAGCCAATAATGCTGTTTCGTCGGGCCGAACCGCTAATCGCGAACGCTGATTTAAGCCGCCGAGAGCTGAACTGGAGCCTTTCTTGCCAAACAATTACGCCTTGATTTTCTGTCAGCCGGCTCTAGCCATCAGTCAGAGGACATATTCATCAGTCTTTCAGCGCCGGAATCCCGACAATCGCACTCCGAGCTCTGTAATTCTGCAATAAATTGCAACACGCTCACCCTGCAAAGTTAAATTATGTTCCCTGTCAACAGTGCTGCTCGTTCTGGGGCAGTTTGGGGGTTTTTACTCAAATAAACAATCCCCTTGAAGGAGGAAAAATGAAAATAACACATGATTCGTGATTGCAATGGGACAAAACAAAAAAAAACCTCTAGACAAAGAAAAAGCTGGACTGGAAGCCAAGTCAAATGCGATGTTGATTACCGGACCCCGGCAGGTAGGGCGGGATTACGAGGCAAAGCGCGTAACTCGCTCCGCGGGCCTCGGGCCGCTCCGGGCCCAACAGACCTACAGTACTGTGCAAAAGTCTTAGGCACCTGTGGGGAAAATGCTATAAAGCGAGGATGGTTCCAAAAATAATGTCATGAATACTTATTAATCATTAAACCTTCTAAAAAGTGCAGTGGACAAAAACACCTCAATCAGATCAATATTTGGTGGGACCACCCGTTGCCTTTAAAACACCATCAGTTCTCTTATGCAAACTTGCATGCAGTTTAAGGTAGAGGTCGGTAGGTTCTTCCAAACATTTTGAGGAACTGGCCACAGTTCTTCTGCACACTTTGACTGTCTCTGCATGTCCTCCCAGACTGACTCGATCGTGTTGAGATCAGGGCTCTGTGGGGACCAGGGGTCCTGCTTTTTGCTGAACATAGTTCTGTGTGACTGAGATTGGGTGTTTGAGGTCATTCTCAGGCTGCACAATGAATTTGGGACCAACCAGAAACCCCCCTGATGGTAGACAAGAATCTACCTGTACTTCTCGACAGACACTGAAGTTGCACGCCTAACACTTTTGCACAGTACTGTACTGTGCAAGCATCTGAGACGCGCTCGACGGAACAACGCCACACTTCTCCGAAACGGAGTCGGAGCGGCAGTTTTGCGACCGCGAAGGCTGTGCCATCGCTGCCTCGCCGCCCTGTTTTGCCGCAGCGTGATGTTCGCGAGCTCGGCAGCTCATAGTCGGCAAGCGGCGGCGGACATTTTAATCCCACGTCGTCTCATGCACGATCTCGTGCGCGATTTGTTCTGCGCTGAGTTTCGTGTTTCACGCTCTGCGCTCGCCTTCTCCAATCGGGAAGGGTGAGGAAGCCTTGCCAAGGGTGTTAGAACCTGATCCCACGTCCTGACACGAGTCAGCGAAGTGTGTCTTCAGGCCTCCACGCCCCGCAGAAGTCGTGCAGCGCAGATACACCCGTGCGACACGGCCGAAGGTCACCTGCTGCTTGTCAAGTGCACTTACTTTCCATTGGACCCCCAGGGTGAAGGTGCTTGGGAAGTCTTCGCAGAGCTCTGGAACAGACAGGGTTATGAGAGCTTGAACTGTACCCACAGCCAGCGCCGGCTACAGACACGACACCGCGTGTGGATTTTGTATCACGGTTCATTTGCCTGCTAACCAAAGTGATGGCTTTTAATAACCGTTGCATGAAAAACGAATAAACACGCAGAAAAGCGACATAAATAAATTGCACGGGGGGAACCGGAACGGCTCTGTCGTCACCGTGTTCGTGTCCCTTGTGGCCGCTGCAGAGGCGGGCGGGGGGCCGAGGGTGGTTACCTTGAAGTACTCCATCAGAGAGCGCGAGTACTTCATTGCGTGGTCCTTCTTGAGTTTAAACATTCTCAAGTAGAGGAGGGACAAACAGCGGTAGCTGCGGAGAAGGACGGAAACAGAAGCGGTTAGCGCACGGACGCGGGACCCACCCTCAGCGTGTCCTCGGCCCTCCTTGTTTAGCTGAGGGTTTTATTAGCAAAAGACCACCTCGGGAAATGGCCTCATCTCCCACGACTGCTGTGCGATGTCAATATTTTCATTTCAGCTGAATATCCCAAAATAACCCCCCCCCTCCCCCAGTGCTTCCTTTGTTTACTTAGGAACCAATTATCATTTATTGTACGTAACCTTAACCCTAAGAACTTGTGTCTGGTGTATGAAAATCACACAGATCAAATGCGTCTGGTTTTTTAAAAATATCTTTTAGCTTCTATAGAAAGACAATGTGTCACAGGTGTATCCAGGTACCACCAAAGTACCCCGCCCTTTCCCAGTGGAATCAAACAGAGCGGCAGCATCACAGTGGGCCGTGACTCTCTCTCTCTCTCTCTCTCTCTCTCCCTCCACCAGAATATATGTTTAGGCAGCTGCTGGGGGAAAATCATTAGTTATCCTCTAATAGCTTAATGAAATACAAGAATAATGATCCACTTTAAGCTGATTAAGTACTTTAGCTGTGTTTTAAAGCTCCCTTCAAGATACATCCGATTGTGGGCTGTGATGGCTGAGCAGAGATTTAAATAGCGCTTTAGCGGAGCTGAGGATTTAGCATATAATGCTTCTGAGCCCCCCCCCCAACCACCCCCACCACTCCCTCCCCGTCAGACAAGCAGGATCAGAGCTCCATCTTGGGTTACGTGTGGAGCGGGAGGTGCGAAAAGCTGGGAGGGGCCCGGGGACAAGCGGCAGGGTGGGGCGACATTAGGAACTCCGCCAGGGACGCAAGCCAAGAAAACATCTTACCACAAAACAGCCAGTTTCTTCTCGGCGACCGTCGCGGAATGGCTGGTGAAGTTCTTTAACCTCATCGCGTACCTTCCACAACAACGACAGCAACAACGACAGCAACAAAACAAAACATGGAACAAAAACAACAAAAAAAAGCCTTCAGTCACACCCCAAAGCCCGTTTCTGTGATATGAATCAATTTCCCCCAAGCAGAAGCGGAACGCGAAGCGACGAGGTGAATGAGTCTCTATTAGTTCCCTGAATGCTGTGGCCTCTCGCCGCTTCAGCATTTAACGTTTTTGTGATGAAATGATTTGAATCGCCGTGCGAGAAGCTCCGGGCTATGGCATGTGTCCAAGTCACTCTTTTAATTTTCAGTGACAATAACAAAATGAATAGCGCTAATTTCTAGGACTTCCAAAGGACATCCGGGGGGGCTTCTAGCTTCTGAATGGGGTGGGGAGCGAGTGGGGGCGAGTGTGTCAGTGGGAGGCCTTGCTGGGGCCTGTTGGTGGAGGCGGTGGTGTGGGAGGAGCTGGGGAGGGTGGGTGAGGCCACAGTGACGCAGGGAGTGGTCAGGGAGGGGTTGAGGAGAACCGGGCAGGTCAGGGTGGAGTCAAAGCCTGAAGCGCGACGGCGACTCACCTGATGAGCTCCACCGTCTCCGAGTACATGGTGTAGGGCGACTTGGCCTCCAGGGGGTCCCGCTCCATGGCATTCCCGCATTCGATGAAGGACAGCGCGCCGTCTGCATAGTTCACGGCTTTGCCAAACTTCTCCAGCTGTGTGTCCGGGAGTGGGGGAGACGAGACACCGCAAACGCTCACAAACTTCATTTCCCTTCAAGGTTTCACAAGTAATCTGTCTACGCCAAGGAGAAATGGGTCGAGAAGAACTTCGTTTAGACTATGAAGGGACACGAAGGCTCGACAGATCGATCGCGCGGGGTCGGTGTCCGAGTTTGACACCCACGGACGGTGCTCCGCGACGGGCGGCGTCGAATTACGTCTCTTCGGCCTCCTGCTGCGACTCGATGAGCTTTGCGAAGACCTGGACGAGCGTCGCGATCCTCCGCAGCCGCCTGCTAATCCCTGCCAGCACAGGGCTGCACAGCAGATTTGTGGGCCCACAGTCCTGTTAACAGTTCCAGGACGTCTCTCGCGGGGCCTTGGAGGAGATCCACTCCACGTCTCCAGTTAGAGCCACGTAACGCAGACAATCAATTCCTCGCGCTTTGTATTCATGCCCTCACCCCGCGTCTCACTTCAGATTTACGTCCAAACAGACATAACTTTCAATAAAGGACAATGTCTGGAGAGACCATTAAAGGCACAGGGCCATTTAGGGGCCGACATGGGGAGGAAAAATTAACAAGCATCTCTTGACTTAGAAAACAAGGGGACCGACCCAAATCGGTCACGCTTCTTATTTTCCCTGGAAAAGCTGTGTGCCGCAAAACGATTAGTTTTACGCATTTTTTCTTTCCACTATATATTAGTCTTAGAATTTTTAAGCTCGAGGATGTCTTTTCTAAAGGGAAGAAAGGTGCCTGCAGAGACAGCGGACGTTCGCGCCGGACGGACGAGGGACGGCAGAGCCGAACCCCTCCGCGGGGGGGGGGGGCGTTTTCTCGCTTTGCACGTGTTTCGTTTATTTCACCACCCGTTTTACTGAGCGCCACCGCAGCCCACAGCCACCCCTGCACTAACCCCCCTCCGCAGGTCACCACAAAATCATTTCCCTCCCATTATTTCATTCTGACCTGTTGCATCTTCTGCACCCGGCAATCAGCCCCTTTTCTCCAAAGCGGCACTTGAGAGCGAGCAAATAACAGTTCTAATGGTCGGAAACAGCGTCGAGTTAAATGAAGTAAAAACAAAGCAAACACTAGAACCTACCAGTGCGTCTGCCTTGTGCTTCAGTTTCTTGGCCTCCTGCATATAATAGTCGGCGTTGTGTAGTCTGTAGGGGTTTGAAAACATGCAGAGCACGAGTGTTCTTACAAATATTTATTCAGTCGGTTAAAAAAGACCATTCATTTGTCGCTATATTCCTGGACTCCACTTTTTATCCGTGACTCATGCAGTTTGCTGAAAACGTGAAAAGTTTTTTTTTTTTTTTTTTTTTTTAGTTTCCGCATCACCTCTAAACTGCGGCGAGGTGAATTCAGAACAGGATCAAATGACCGGAAAGTCCTGAACATCCGCAGCTAATCGACACACTCATAACTTGACAGAAAATGGGACTTCTGATTAATGCGTGAATAAATGAATTATTAATGAGCTAATAATTAGTCAGACGAGATGGATGTGCCTCGAAAGGACCGTCGCAGATCGTCTGACCCCACGGTTCTTTTTTTTTTTAAGGAGCCACACTCTGATTGGTCAGGGCAGGGCACGGCGGAACCCTCAGCTCCGCCTCCCCGTAACCTCCTCCCCCCTCTCCCCGAACACCTACGTGTCGCTGAACATCAGCTTGGGCCTCCTAGGCTCCAGATGGTCGGCCGACGCCGAAGGCGGGTTGGACCACGTGTCGCCGTCGGGCTGGCCGTTGCCGTGGAAACCGCCAGGAGGCTTGCCACGGGAGTCATCGTCCTGCGAGAGAGACCAGGAGACGAGTGAAAGGGACAAGAAACGCGGCTCGGGCGGCGTTGCTCCACCGGCGCGGCAGCTGCGTCTCGCCAAGGTGACCTCCACGCCTGCGTTGCCGGGGACTCGCTCCCGCGGCTCAGAACCCGCTTCCACTTCCCCCCGACTGGCAATCGGCCTCAGGAAAACACAGGAAATGGTGGCAAAAGTGCACAAAGCAAAGGAATAATAAGTGGAAAGAGCCCCACGTTCCAGCCTTTCCCAGGATTTATTTACGGACTTGCTCTTACTCCCGGGAGCGCGTGGACACCAGGGTTTAACAAACGCTCGTGAACCCCACACAGGAACCCTGCGCTAAAATTCACTTCATTTAGCGTATTCCTATATGTCGAGATGTGCTGGTGCAGTTAAGACTCTACAAAGTCAGTACCATTTTGTGTTTTTATACCCTGCTTGACGCCTGGTGTGAGGGTGGACACCTGAATAAATGTAAGGAATACAAAGATAACTGCCTCGTATGTCCGCTCCCCCCGTGTTCCCAACATGCTGAACTCTCCTTTTCTCCTGCGTGTGGTTTTTACGCTGAGCTACACTGATTCGACCTTTTCTAAAGCTGGGTGGGATCGGGGCTCGAACCGCTATGCCCCCTGCCGCTCAACCTCACAAGTCCCTCCGAAATTTTCCCAGAAGGCTGCCGCCCCTGCCCCACACGTACGCTGCTCGTCTTGCCGTGTGCGCCGGACTTGCTCTCTCCCTTGCGGTGCTTGTGCGAGGAAGAGGAGGAGCCCGCAGAGGCAGCGGTGGCGCCGCCCTCCTGGCTGAAGGGAGCGCACGCGCTGGAGCGAAACTGCCGCACGGGCTCATCGGAAAGCGGAGACAGGAGCGGCGGTAGAAGCTTCTCCTCCCGCCTCTTCGGCTGCTTCTTCGATGACCTTGACCAAGGAAAAAAACGTGTGAGTGACTGCGGACCCCCCATCAGGCGTGACGCCCCAGCCACCCCGGCCACGAGCATCAGAAGGATTCGTTTAACAGATTCACGTCCGAGTCGACGTACAGTCCAGGTTTAGCAAAAGCGCCACAGCAACAGATGCAGAGATTTAGACACAGATACAGCTTGTTTGTCTGACACCACCATGTTGCTGGTTCACGTCCCACAAGTAGCTGCCTATAGAAGTGACGTTCAAACAAGCAAACGCATAGATGATCGTAGCAGGTGGTGCTGGACTCGTTTATGCAGCTGTCAGGAGGTCAGGTGGGAACGGGCTCTCAGTGAGGTGGGCTTTACAACTACAGCTGAATACGAACCGGACTGTTTCGTAATTCAGATAAAAATTTGCAGCGAAAACACTTTTTGTTCGCTTTTCGATAAACTGCGCAGACCGGAGACCTGAAAGGGTTTAGAGACGGTCCTGATGTGATAAGGAGTTGGAAATATTGATCGGTTGAGGTCTGCGGCGGCACTTGAGCGAGATGCGGTCCACTTGTGGTTATTTTTGCCGCCTGAACGCGGCCCCTCGCCGGGAGACCCGATCGACTTCGCTCAGACGGCGCGGCGGGGATGTAGAAACGGAACGTCGTTACCGGCGAAGCGTTCGCTGCGGTTTGAGAAGCGCCCGGGAAGGCTCGCTCAGCACCGAGCTCAACCGCCCGCAATCGATGTGGCATTTTGAGACCCCCGGGGGAGCTGGGAGACAGAGCCCACCAGCGTGTGCAGTTTCTGGGCTTCCTGCCGTGCCGCCTTTCTCAAAACGTGGGGCTGACCTCACACAGGAGATGCTTACACATTTCCCGTTACTCATACCTGCAAAAAACAACCTCACATTTGGGCATGAATTGGTGTATTAAATTAATTTCACTCATATCAGTGAAAACTGGCTCATATCTCAAAAGAAAGCTGTATCATTTTTATCGCTTCTTCTTCTTCTTCTTATTATTATTATTATGATTATTATTATTATTATTGCTGTTGTTATGTCGACACTTTTCTCCAGACTGATTTAGTGTTACGTGTCACAGCGCCCGGTGTGAAGTGTCCTTATGTACCATGTGCACAGCAGGGTACTATTTACTGTATCCATTGAAGGTAAATACCTTTATCAAGGTAAAGCGGCAGCGGGGAAACATACGGAAGGACTGTAATAGTGTTGGGAAAGGGCGCCAATAAATAAAATAAACTCTGAACCACTGTGACCCTGCATTGGATAAGCAGTCAAAGTGATTGAAATAAAACATTGAAAAATAAGCTTATAATAATAATAATAATAACAACGAGTTGGTGTCACTACTTTGCGTCGAAAGTGCATTAATGAAAATACCTTACATTTGGTTTTTTAATTCATTTGAGACGAGGCGTCAGGAACAGATTTTTTCCCCCTTTTCCTCAAATCACATTAAGATGACACTTCTTCCGAGGGACGACACGTTTAGCCTGAGCAACATTTCATGCCACAGGGGAGTTAACAGCAGGCATCTCTGCTCCAACTGGCTGTGTCTGGTTGCCACGATGCCGGGAAGATGCTGCCAGGGAGACTGTGGTCGGGGTGCGAGGCGCTGGCCCAGCTGTCCGTTCCACGCGGAGGGGGATCGCACCAGAGCGATTCTGAGTGATTAGGCACCTTCCTGACGGAACAACCCCGGGACCCGACACCCACCCCAACTCCAGCGCCTCTCCCTGGAACTAATTGAAAACATCGAGCTAGCCGTGACGCTTCCCTCGACACCAGATCGCATTAAAGTGGACGCGACGGGGTGAGACTGAGGTTCAGAGCGCTGTCACGCTACGTTTGAGCTGTACGGTGAGCGCGGTCCGTCCGCTGACCCCTGGTAACCCCTCTGTAAATAAAATCCGGTAAGCGTGCCATCCCCGTACGTACGGCCTTTCGGAGTATCGATAACCCGGCCAGACGCCGCACCGCAGCGGAGGGTAAGACGTGACGCAGCTGCGACGAATTTCAAACCGCTACGTTTCCCTCAGGGCAGCGGGAGGGGCAACGAGACTCACTCCTGGGTGCCGGTGAGCTTGTGGCCGTGGACGGGGGATATGCATGGCGGCAGCGCGGTCTCCTTCTCCAGGCGCGACTTCTTGCTACCGCCCACACCATCGCAGTTCTCCGTCTGCTGCCGGGAACAAAGATGGAGCAAACTCAACATTTCACCATGCTTGTAGGTTGTCAGCAAACAAATGTAACCCATCCTGCAGGAGACCACCTCTCCAGATACCCTCAGGGCGAGCGGGAAACTGGGGGGGCACTGCCACTTGCCTTGTGTTTCCGCTTGGACTTGCTGGACGGTTTCTCGGCCGGCGTGGAGGCCGGTGACTGGCGCCGGTGTCGGATGCCGGGGTCCCGGGGTTCCGCTTTGGACAGGGGGGGTTCAGGGGGGTCCCGCCCAGGCACCCGGCTCAGGAAGCTGAGCTCGATCTTGACCCACAGGGACTTGACCTCGTCGAGGTCATGCAATGGCGACAGCGGCTCGTTGGGCGCCATGGGGATAGGGGAGAAGATCGGGTCCTCCAGCATGTCTGTGGCACCTGGGTCCACTATGGAGGTGCTGCTGGTGCTGGTCAGACTGCTGACGCTCAGCAGGTTACTGCCACAGTCCTTGGGTTTGAGCGGCCCCAATCCTATGGGGCCCGAACAAGGAGGCGGTGCCTTGGCCAGTTCCTCCGGCTCCGAGTGGCACTCGGACGAGGAGGACTCCGTCTCGATGAACTCCTTGGATTTGGGGACGATTTTGCTCGGCCCCCGGTGCTTCTTCTTGTCCTGGGGAGCAGGTGGAGCAGCTGCACTGGTGCTCCGGGGCTCCTTCCTCGGGGCGCCCTTGCCCCTAGCTTTGGGTGGCTCTGGGGGAGGCGGCGGGGGTTCCTTCTCCTTGGGTGCGGTGCCGATATTACCGGAGTTACCATTTGTCTCCTCCGCCCTGCGGGGCTGCTTCTTACCCGTGCTCCTCCGTGGTGCCACCAGCTCTCCAACCCCAGGGGACTTGACCCTAGCACTCTTGCCCTCAGGGGCCTTCTGCCCCACCCGGGGCTTGGCTTTCTCCCGCAAAGGGCTGAGAAGTGCCCGGTCCTTGATGTCTGGTGGCGGCACAGCCCCCACAGGCTTGCCCTTCCCTGGCGGCAGGCTCTCAGCGGCAGGTCCATCGTCCGACGGGCCGCTGCTGGGCTCGTGGCTCTCCGGCTGGCTCTGTATCAGCGCCTTGCTGTGCGGGTTCACCTTGTTCAGCCACTTGTCCAGCTGCCACTTGTTGGTGGACGTCGGCTCGGGCTGCGGGGAGGCAGCGAGACCCAGGGGAAAGAGCGCAGGTTCAACAACTTCCAATCAAAATGAAATGAAACGTGGTACGAATGACGAGTGGCGGAACATCCTGTCAGAATATGCATCAGAAATGGGAGGGGGGGGGGGGGGGGGGGAAGGANGGGGGGGGGGGGGGGGGGGGGGGGGGGGGGGGGGGGGGGGGGGGGGGGGGGGGGGGGGGGGGGGGGGGGGGGGGGGGGGGACATGGCTTCCACTGCCTAAAGTGTGCATCTCAACATCTCCCATGTAGTTTTCCGACAAGGCCTTCGCACACTTCCATCAATCATGTTATCTCACACCATTTACTGTGTACCGTTATGCCTCATAACAGAATAAATCTCTCAGACGAAATGATAAGATCTGTCGTCATTGATTTTATAAACGACAGCAAGTGTGTTAGAGAAGCTGCCGAGGGGCGAACCGGCCTACGGGACGAAACTCGTAAATTAATAAACGCAAAGCTCGGTTAGCAATGCATTTGGGCCGATATAATTTGCTGTTGGGGTCCGTAAAAGGTATTCTTCCGTGCTGCTGCGTCTCCAGGTCGGGCCGGAGAGGCTGAGTACAAACTGAACAGCAGCGATGAGCTGATGAATTAACTGAAGCCCCTAGGATTGTTCAGACAACATCGCTGGGGGTGTCACCTGCTAACCAGGGCCTGATGGATCAGAAGCTAAATAATGGAGAACCAGTTATCGATTAATTTGACACTTTTGTCCAAAACAGCTCATGATGTTATGCAGCTTACCCCGATTTAGCCATTTATACAGCAGGGTGAAGAATCTCACTGTATAAATCCAGTACTTTGATCGAGGGGACAACAGCAACAGAGGGGATTTGACCGCAAGGTAGCAGGACGCCACTACAGAACCTGGTTCTGTGAGGGCTGGTCAAGCAGAATGCGCAAAGGTCAAGATGTCACACTGATGTCACGCTGGCGTCACACACACGCACCTCGGGGGTGGCCGTCCGGGACGCCGGGTTCGCCTCGCTGTCGCTGGAGCTGCTCTCGCTGTCCGAGTCCGACTCGGAGCTGCTCTCCGACTCGCTGGAGCTGCCCGAGGCGCCGCTGGAGTGTCCGGGTTCGCCGCTCCGGGCCACGGGTGCAGGGAGGCTGCGGATGGAGGGAGGGAAGGAGAGGCAGAGAGAGAGTGAGCACGTATGAGAGTTCCAGCAGTTTAATTTCAGCGCTGTTATTTCTGTTTCAATTTCCATGTTTCCTAGAGGGCTCCCGCTTGGATCGGAACCCAAGGATGGGGGGGGGCTGACATTTCTGTTGCTACGCTAACAGAAGGTCACTGCTGCGTGGACGCTGCCCCCACCGGGCCTCCCGTTTCAGGTTCTACAGGCGATCGCCCTTTGGGCCCCCTGCTCCCCCCCCCTCCCCGGGATTGCCCATCTTTTCAAACACAACGCTGGTAACGCGGGGGTTGCCGAGGAGTACGTCGTACCCTGTTTGTGGTCACGGTTTTACCACAGCGAGTCTCCACTCGAATGTGCTTAACCTGTGACAGTATCGCGCTTCTGGTTCAGACTGAGAGTCAAAGATGGACGGGACAAGAAACCCACTGTGGACTGCAGCTGGACACCACACAGGTGTCAAAGCTGTGGCAGCAGAGAGGATTTGGCAGGACTTGACTGTCAAAAGCTAGGAAAACTAGTCAGGAGAAGACATCTCTACGGCATTTTTTTTACATTTGTCAAACTTTTAAGGCGGCAACATAAAAAAAGTCCAAATGGAGAACGAAGCACAGACTGAGTAATAAAAGTTCTTGCTTTCATTTGGCTCCTTTGTCCAAGGCAACACACAGTGTGAAGAGTGTAAGTGAAGCTACTTACGGCGATTTACCTGTTCATGCAGCGGGCTCCTTTTTATACCATTAACTCGGGGTCGGTACCTTATTCAAGGCTAATACAACAAGAGGTGGGATTTGAATTTAGGACCACGAGCATCCCCTACATCACCTAGCGCCCCACCGTGAGCCAGCTATTTTAAAAGGTGTTTACACAGTATCCCAGTGGGTAAACGGTGGCTGACTGAAAGTGGAGCTTAATAAATGTGTCAGATCGATAAATAACAATATTTTGTTGAGATGATCATTTGGTGGTAACAAAAAAGTGCATCGGAGGTGAGCAGCTCAAGCCCTTTTATTATTATTATTATTATTATTATTATTCCTTTCTTAGATCATCTGAGAGCAGAAAACAGCAACTATGATAAATCATTTATTATTATGAGGAATTAATAGGGAGGCTTTTGTCTATTTCAGCCTTAAGTGTCTGTCTGGTGTATGAAGATCCCCCAGAGGAGCAGGACATTTTCTGGATGTCCTTCAACGGGAGACCTTGACCAGCCGCAGGTTGTTGGTCAAAAAAGAGCCTTTATTTCTGTAGCTGCCAATAAAATATAGAGTCACGTTACATTAAAAGTGACAGCAAGTCAACGGCGAATTAAATCGGACGGAAATATTGACTTTCTCAAAGCAGACTGAATATTACAGGTAATGGAAATAGAAAAAACCAGTGCGCAAACACAAAGAGAGTCTCTCACACACACACACACACACACACACACACACACACACACACACACACACCGTACAAAAACAGTCTTAGTTTTTGTTCACTTCATAACATATGGCCTTCCTTTCTCTGAAAAGTCCTTTAGCAAAGGCATCGATACACTTTGAATTACTGCAGACTCAGGTGAGCTTCAACACCCCCCCGACGTTACGCTTTGAAGAAGCCCGCCTGCAAGTCCAATAAATACAAAAAATAATATTTTATAACTGTTTACACCATAAATATTCTGTGTCGGCCAGTTAAGCAATTTCCCATGTTGGGCAGCAGAGCAGGAGCTTGAGAATTGATAACAGATGTGAAGAAAAAAGTAAGCGGGGGGGGGGGGGTCAAGGAAGCTCCGCCTCCTGGAGGGACAGCAACCTAGCTGGTCCGAGGGAGGGTGACCTGGGACCTTAAGGGAGACAGCGGGACTGACGGTTTGTCTGTTCTAGTTCACACCAACACATTATTCTCGTAGCAGGGAGCCAACCGGGTCACGGGACCAGAGAGTGACGGGTGCTGGGGCCGCCCGGCGGGTCGCGGGGTCGATGCCATCCCAGTTTTAGGGAAGATCATCAACCCACATCCCTGAATGGAGCCACAAAGTGTATGGAGCTCGGCGCAGTTCGCCGCTGCCTGTATCGAGTTCGCCGAAGGCCGCGACCGTCCCAGCGCTGATTTCCTGTTTGTTTATGGTTCCCAATTATTTAAACATCTGAGGCTGGTGCACCCCCCCCCCATCCCCTCGGTTCGACTGTTGAAGGCCAGAGCCGTCGTGCTTCCTCTCTAGCAAAGTTTCGTCCTTAATTATAGATGAAAAAATTCGGCAGCGGTCGACGCGGGACCGACCCCCCCCGCCCTCCCTCCCATGCGCTGTTTGATTTCATTCCCTCCGATACCCTGTGTCTGATTTCCATTTCCTGGCGCCGTGCTGCCATGTCAATACCGCCAGCCGTGCCCGCGCCTCTTCTGTGTAAAATCCTGTTTCAATAAAGCGAGAGGGACTGACCCCCCCCTCCTGGGAGGACCTGCAGTGACAGTTGCTGTTATATTGGCAAAAAAACAGGATGTGTTTGTGTGTCGGTGTCCCTCAGAGGGAGACGGAAAGGGGGGGGGTCGGACGGAAAGAGACGGCGATGAGAGCCGGGTGGGGGGCGAGGAGCGACGGACGCTTTTCACCCGTAATTTATCTGTTCTCAGCTGACTGACCCCACCACTTTATTAATCGGGCCTCGACACACCACACACCCTGTTATTTTTCAGAGTCACCCCAAAGAGCGACCTGCCCAATTCGGAGAACTGATAACGTTGCTCGGCGTGCCGTTGCAGCCCCCCCCCCCCCCAGGCACGAAACAGCGTTTAATTGATTCAGACACCCACCCACAGCGAAGGCACCCCTGCGAGGCGGGGGGTGGCCCTTCCGAGGCACCCGGGTCGCCGGCGGCTTCCCACATCGGGCCCATTAGGCTCAGGAAAACTGATTACAGCCGGCGGAGTCCCTCCTATCGATCGCCTGGCGGCGGCAGCGCTATGTACCCTCTCCCAGCCCCTGCTGCTCTGGGCGACGTTAAAAACACGGCCCCACCGGGGCTCTCTGGCTGTCCTAAGCATGCTGGGATTTACAGGGAGGGGACGAGAACCTAGCAGGAGCAGAAAGGTCACGCAGAAGTGTTTGTTTAGTCGTTTATGTTTATATTTATGCCCTGTTTTTTGATTTGTTGCATCAACCAGTCAGAAACACACACACACACACACACACACAGAGTTCTGAAGCAGCAGCTCTGCTAATGGCCCCAGGACAGCAGTGTGAAAGAAAGCCATAAATGCAGTGTGAGCACAGTGGTATGGATCACCTGCTGCCTTGTTTATCATCAGACCACCACGATCGGTCGCCCCCACGAGCGGCACCAACCCTCGCCAGCTCAGCCTCGGCCCCCCGACAGCCACTCCAGCTCCGCAGTTGCTCATCCCACACTTAATGGTACCTCCTGCTCCAGGGCCTTGCTGGGGGCTCTTTCCAGGGTGCTGTCAAAAGCACTGGTGGCTTCTGGGAGCCCATCTGCCACTTTAGTGGGAGATGAGCGGGCACCGAGCCCACAGATTCTGTCACTCACACCACAAACCCCTTCTAGGATCTGAGGACCATTTTAACTGCCCTGTCAGTATTATATGTGTCTACAAACAGTCATAAAGCACCATAAACCGGCTCTTTAACCTACGAACACAAACGTGACCACAAGTCTGTTTGTAATTTGTTTCGTCCCTAACTCCAGATTCACTTTTACCCCTATATCTGTAGAAGGTTTTTTTTTTGTTTTTCCGGATCAGAACGGACATGCATCGACACATAGTGTCAAGCGCCACCAAAACTGTCCCCCTCCACCATTCATCATCTCCGACTTTATTAAAACTGCTGGTAAAACCACACCAAAAAATAATTGACCCTGTCATGTAAAAATTAAAACTAGATTATAAAACCCGAGTTTAAAACCAACCAATATTCCCAATACATGGCGGTGAAATCTAAAACAGTTAAAACCATTCCCCAAGGCTCTAGCTAAAAGGTTAAATATCTGTAGAAGGTTTACAGCACAGATGTCCCTCAATTTATGAGCTGCTCAGATTCATTAAGGTTTTGCATTTCAATATTTTGTTTATCAGCCTTAAGCTACTTCAAGATTTAAAACGAGTGAAAACGCAAACATGGAATCTGCACAGATCCCTCTTCAGCCCGACCGATTCGTAAGCCTATTGTGGTTGATCCCCAAACCTGAGGAAAACCAGGGACACGCTGTAAACACTGGGAAAGCGAGTTGAATCCTGTTTACTTTATGTGCTCCTTACTGCCATCTACTGGTGGGCAAGCATGAGTCATTTTGGTTTTGCCAAACGGATATTTTGGAAAACAGATAAGGGAATAAAATGTAATCTGTTCGACCGCTTGTGACAGGAGGAGCCGGAGTACCGAGCTCTAAAATAAAGAATTTAAGCGCGCCGAGGCGGGGGAGCTTGAGGAGGCTGCTTGACCTGAAAGTGCTTGAGTAAAACACACAGCTGTGCAAATGCGTACGGTATAAAAGTGGATTAAACAGAAACTCGGCTGAAAAGCCCAATAAAAAGTGGTGCGGCAGAGTTCGGGCGAAGTTGAACCGCTTACGACTAAACCGTTTCGGCGCCTCGTTCACGAGGGGCGACGGGTACTTAACCTGGGCCTTGCTGGGGTTCGGCCCCCATATGCAGAAGCGATTCCCGGGAACGGACTCGTGGGAAATTCGCAGTTTTCACTAACGCCGAACCGGGAAACGTCCAAAAGTGAGGTGTCAAGCGAGACCCGTTCGGTTTTTGTTCAACCCGAAACCCCCGACCCGGGCGTTGAGCTCCGGTTTCACGTCCGACTCCAGCTGTGCAAAATGGCGGCGCCATTAACTCCGGTTTCCCGATTTGAGGCCGGGTGTGAAGACCACCGTCTCGGGATCTTTGATCCCGCAGCCTTGCCGGTTCCCCGCGCCGGTCCCGCCTCTTTAAAAGCGATGTTGATCCTATCTCTTATCCATCGCCCTGTATATTTTATGCCTTGGCTAAACATGAATAATTGAGGTGTAGCGGGAGTCGCTCCATCTCGGCCTGCGAGGCAGCCAGCGCTCCGTGTCGCCGCTTCATTATCCCGGGCGGGCGAGGGGGACCCAGCGAGGGGCCGCGGCGACACATTAGCACTAATGGCATTAATCACGGCAGGGTATGGGCTTTAACCCACCCCTCCCACGCACACACACACACACACACACACAGAACTTCTCTTTTTCTCGTCTCCCTGTGTATATAAGAAAGTACATAAATGAAAAATGAATTTGACAGAACGTGACGGGAGTAGACAAGTGTGTCCTGACGGAGGGCGAGAGAGGAGAAATTGAAAGGGATAGTGAATTCGCAGAAAAACACATAAATAAATTAGGTGGAAATCTGGGCAGCGCTGGCTGGGATGCGCCGCCGAAAAGCCCGAGCGCGTCCGGCCTCATTATGCCGGCTGCGGAGAGGCGTCTCCCTCCCTCTCTCTGTCTGTCTGAGCGCCTGGCGTCTGGATGGGAGGGATGAGCCAAGGAGAATCCGGGGCGTCCGGGTTTTCGGCACCAGGAGGGCTCCGCACTCGAGCAGGTAAACAGACGCGGAGGTGAGCGGCTCGAGCCCTAAGTGAGTTGCGTGTGCTCAGAATGATAAGGCGACCGCAAAGAGACACACCTGAACCGCCGCAGTCACGACTAAGTCCCTCTCGTGCTCTGGTACGAGATGCCAGAAGATGTAGTTGTAGGGCTGTGGTGGAAATAAAGCCACCTGCATCCCACTTCAAGATCACAAGCTGACCGCTCGCACACGACCTGCTTTGCCCAGAACCCGGAGCCCCGAGCAGAAGTTCTACACTTCAGGAATGTGGCGGGGACCACAGGAATACTGACCACGTTGCTGCTATTTCATATTTAGGAAGCAGAGCCTTTGTGTCGCGGTACTTTCTAGTGAATTTATTGATCAAAGGACGAAGGTGAACAACAGACGACTACAAAGTCAGCACAGAAACTCTGAATTTGCCGGATCCAAGACAGTGGAGATCCTTACACGTGCAGAAGGTGGAGTTCGGTGACATGTAGTCAGAAAGGAAGATCTCCATTTTGCTGTCTTCCAGGTCGGACGCTTACTAGTTTGATAGAAAACAAGTTGTGCAACTTTTTTAGAAAACAAAGTATCTGTCCATCTGTCTATCTATCTGTGTATAAACACTATAAATAAGTATCAACCGCAACCTCCAAAAAAAGAGCAAAAGAACCCTTTAAACAGGTCCCCCCATTGCCTTTAGGAAGGACTGAACCACTTCAGAACACTTCAGGGGTCACAGCAATAAAGTTCTGAAACAAATAAACACGGTGAATAATATAACTTAAGATTTACTTCAAGGTTTTTTACTTGGTTTACTTATGTGTATTATTTACTCTTGTGACAAAATCCTCCCTTATTATAAAACACAATCATTAACATGAACCAAGGAATTACAATCCCCCCCCCCCAGCAATGAATTTTCCCATTCAGCTCCAACTGAGACACAGGCAGTATATAAGGCCACCTGATCCCTCACGGGGGTCTTGTACCAGAACTCAGAGTGAACGGTGCTGGTGGGCGAGTAACGCACAAGTAGCATCCCAGCGTCACGTGTCATACGTAAGAGAGGGTGAGTTGAGCGTTTAGATTAAGCGTTTGAATGAATTTGTCTATAGTACCTATAAAGTAAACACCCCCTCAGGTTTTTTTCCATATTTTATTATTTGACAACATCGAATCTCCGTGGACTTAAGCCTTTTTGATGCCGGACAACAAAAGCGCTTTAATGTCAAAGTGAAAACACGTTCCTACAAATCAATTTTGACTTTTATATAACACACCGAATAGGAGCCAGGGTGACACAGCCTACCGTTTGGGTGTGAGTTCAAATCCAGCTCAATCTGTGTGGAGGGTGCGGGTTCCTCCCATGGTCCAAAGACAAGTGTTTCATGTTCATTGGTCTATAAATTGCCTACAGTACGCACGCGGCCGCCCTGCGTTCCATCCATAGCCTGGCATCTTGTTTCCAGTTAGGCTCTGAAACAGTAAATGAGACTCGAACCCTCACCCGAACGGCCCAGGTGACGGGGGGGAACCGGCACTACTCACCGCGTCGTCCCGGCTCCTACTGAGCGTTTTATATTTGAAATTCGGAACTGATTTTTCGAAAGATGTTGGACCTTCAATGGATGGATAAACAGGAGTCTACAAGTATTCACCCCCGTGAGTGGATTTGGAACAGGCATCCCTGAACCCAACCATCTCATTTGTTAATGTCTTCTGGCTCGTGCCAAACATGCTGATTTTGAGCAATATTCTATATTATTGCTGCTCTTCTATATTCACATCGACTCCAGTTTCCCTGCTTGACCAACTTAACCGACACAAAAATCAGCCCATATAAACTGGTGAGGAGCTGGATCCAGACCCACATGAGGTCACCTGTGGAGCTCATAGCCCCGCCAGGCTGGTCTGGTGTCCTCATATGGTCCAAATGGTCCTGCAGTGTGGTTTGTGCGTCGCCGTCATTGAGGAGAACAAAAAAAAAATAGCAGGACAAAGGATATTTATTTTTGAACATCTGCAGAGTTTAGCTTTTCGGAGCTCCTGTGTATGCAGTGTGTGCGGGGAGATGTTTCCTCAGAGCACCCCCCCACACACTCACACACACACACACACGGTGGAGGGAAGGATGCCCTCGTACGAGTTTAATAAAGCAAACGCAGGGACCGAGCCACAGTGTGACCGCTCATCATCACCCCCCACCCCCACCCTCTGCCTCCCGCCCCCCGCAGAGCAGCTCCACTTCCATGGAAACAAAGTGCGGAATGTAGGTCACACAGCGAGGAAATTAGCCATGCTCACCTTACACGGGGGGGCGGTGTGTGTGTGTGTGTGTGTGTGTGTGCGTGTGTGTGTGTGTCGGTGTGCTCCGAGGCACACATGCAGATGAATTGCGTCCCTCTCTCTCTGTGTGAGTGCGTGTGTGTATGTCGGTGTGTGTGTGTCGGTGTGCTCCGAGGCACATATGCAGATGAATTGCACCGCTGTGTGTGTGTGTGTGTGTGTGCACGCGCGCGCATGGAGGGAGACGGGGGGCAGCCGTTTGCCAGCCTGGCGCCCATCCATCCGGTGCACTGCAGGCCTGCAATGAAAAGGATTTACATCGATATAAATTATTTGGAGAGCTTGCAGATATTTTTTTGGTCTTATTTTTTTTCCTCTCTTCCCACCGCCGCTCATTTGCACTTGAATAAAATGGCCGCCCCCTGGACCTTTGCACTTTGCCGGTGCCCGCCTCACACGCCCCCTTTTCTCCACACCGCCCGTCTGCCCGGGACAGGCGAGACATGAAAGTGGACGGGGAGACGACGTCTTTCACCTGCTCACTTTGATAAACATCTTCGGGGATTTCATTTGTAACAAACACTCCTGGTTAAACAGGACCCCCCCCCCACCACCACCACCACATCTGTCCCACACGGAGACACCTCCTGCATCCTCCGCTCGGGTCTGACAAGCGCATTCAGTTCTTCCTCCTCTGCTGCAGCCGCCCGTTCCACCCGCGCCGGTTTCACCGGAAGCTTCCGTGACGGCAATTAGCATAATCAGACATTTAATCAACAAATACAGTTGTTGGCGCCGTTCTTCCAGCGGCAAACAGCTCTCTGGGTGTCGCCTGGAAGGTGGGAGTTACACTCAGAAGCATAGGGGAAAAAAAACCAAGAATGTGAAACTGACGCCTTTTTCCCGAAAGCACTTCGACTTTCCCCCCATTTTATAATTTTTACCTAAATTATGTGCTTGTTGAACTTGCTGATGTCATGAAGGAGTTTGGATTTAGCAGGTTTGAACGGGGCGGCACAGCGAGTAGCTTTGGTGCATCACAGCTCCGCTTGCTGTAGGTTTGGACGTGTCTGTAGTTTGCCTTCTCCTTGTTTCCTCCCACAGTCCACTCACGCGGTTCAGGTGGATTGTTCACCAGCAGTTGTACTTAGTATGAGTCTGACAGCCCTGCGATGGACTGGTGTCCATCACCGCCACACCCTTTGCTTCCAGGATAGCGTCTGGACCACCGTGGCCCGCACTGGCCAAACTCCGGCACGAGTGACCGGTCGCTGACCGGGTGAGAGGCGACCTTCACGGACAGAACTAGTTAAGTCAAGGTTCACCAGCTACTTAAGTGTTCGTAACCAAACGCTGAGCTCTTCCTTCTGACATCGTTGATATGATTATGGCTTTTATTCAAATCGGAAAATAAAAGCTCGAAGCTGAGAAGAGACGGATGTGACAGAGGCAGCCCCCGCGCGCCGGGACTCCCATCTTTACAGTCAGCCGTCACATTTGACAAATTATTAAATATATACGATAACTGCACGGCGAAAACATGTGACATCATAAAGGGTATAATGACAGCGGCGGTGACAGTGATTGCCTTTTGTTGCAAAACTTGAAGACGGATGCTAATTAAAATCCCCCCCTCTGTTGGCGGATGACAGAACTCGGCGGCGGCGGCGGGTGGCGAACTCGACGCTAACAAAGCCGCCGTTCAGGGTTACTTCCACCTGCTGCTCAGCAACCTTCTCGCTCCTGGGCCCGNTGTTTAACCAAGACAGCAGATTGAACTGAAATTGCTCCGTGCAGCTGAATATGTGGGACCCAGCAGAGCATAGTGGGAACCCCCCCCCCCCCCCCCCCCCCCCCCCCCCCGGTGCTTCTCAACAGTCCCAACTGGCGGGAACTAACTGCCGTAGGAAATCGGCCCGTCGGGAAAAGACGCCGTCACACTGACGCCACAAATCTGAGCGACTCGGCTGCCTAAACTGGCCCGGGTCTAATTTAACGCCCGCGCCGGGTCGCGAGTATCGATTTTCGCTTTTGCCGTTAATTGGAAAAGCGTCGCCGCGATCGTCTGACCGTCCGTTGCCCACCCCCACCCCCTCAGGGGGGGCTTTGCATATTTAACACAATGTTTTTGTTAAGTACTTCTCCCGTCCCTTGACACAAGAGGATCGGCTGCTTTTTTTTCTATAAACGCTCCTTGTTGTAATTAAACTGAGATGGGTTTTATTGTCGCGAAGGCACTTCAGATGCAGGGAGGGTGTATTAAATGTCATTTATTAAATACAATCTTCCAGAGCCTTATGAAGGTAATTCATTCCCGAGAAGCCCTTCCTAAGGTGAATTCTCATAAATCGAAGATGTAATTACCATTAGGTTCAATGACGAAAATCTGTATGCGTTCCCGGGCCCCAAAGTGACAACCATTTACACTAAAATGTCACCAAACCCCAGAAAAAATGGACACCGTTACTTCAATATCTCATTAGTTATCATAACAGTGCAAGACGGAGCTTCACCTTCACCAGTTACTCTATAATACTCTACTCTCTGGCTGTCTGTCTGTACTCGGCTGTTTTGGAACGATTACCCACCCCGTGGTTCACACGAAGAAATACATGCATGCGATGCCCCCTGTTTCTTCATTAAATCAGAATCACTGTTTAAAAAAAAAAAACAAAACGGAACAGTAAGGACAAAATAAATCAAAGTGAACTCACACCCTCCAAACAAGCTGACGCGGTTCGAAGAGTCCAAACAGGGGCCACGACTGCCGACGTTATATAGGTGAAACCGGCAAACAAGGGGTAATGGAGGTTGAGGCCTTAGTATCACAGCAGGTAAACTATAGCTGTTGGGTCTCGTGTAGGATTTGAACCCACAGCTTCTGAGCAGAAGGTCCACGTTACTAACCACTACGCATCCGGCGCTTGATGTGTGAAAAATACGGGATGGTATGAGTGCGGAGGGGGTAAATTTATCGAACTGTCAGTGCTTTTTTAGCGCTGCGGGCAGCAGTATATTCACAGCTTGTACATTTTTTCCACGTCAAAGGGGCGGGTGACAAGCCGCGGCCGCATGGATGTTTCATCCCCGTGGCGATACGTTGGACGGCGACGGATTGTGGCAACCGCCGGGCAGGTCGCGAGCTTCCGGAAGGGAAAAAACACAATTAATATCTGTGACGGAGATGCGGAGAGCGTTGGATTTATGCGGGGAAGTGGCGCGGGGCCTGGCGAGGGAGCGCCCGTAAAATATGTCACTCGCGAGTTTCCCGAAGCAAATGTAGGGTGACTGAGTGACACGCAATAAAAACAAATTCCGCTGACTGCGGAGGCGATGCTGAAAGTGAAATATTTAGCTTAGCGGCCCATCTCGGCGCGGCGCGGCGGGGCGGGGCGGCACGCGGGAGGCCTGACGTGACTGTGAAATTAAAATACGCGCGGCTGCCTGGCGACGGGCCGCGGGTGGGAGCCCGAGATAAGGAGTCCCGCCGCCGATGAGCCGGGACGGGGGCGTGGCCTCCACCCGTCAAGGCGAGGGGAGGACAGGGGGACTGTCCGGCTCACTGACCGACAACCTCCTTCCGCCCGCAGGGGGTCCGGGTGGGTCCGGTGTGGGGGCAGCAGGGAGCAAAACCAGAGCGGCTGCAGGAGAGGCGGGCGGACGTGGCTTCTCTCTCCCTCCCCCAGCTCAACCTCTCCTCTCCTCATCCTTAATCTCCTTTTCACCTTATTTTGCTCCACTCATCCTCTCATCTTTCTCTCCTGTCCTCCTACCCTTCCGATCATTTTACCCTGCTCTTTGTCTATTTTACCATATGCTTCTTGTCCTCTTTTTCATCCTTTTCTCTCCTCTTCATCTGCTCTTCCTCTACTTTTCATCGTATCTTTTTTCTACTCTCCTTCCAGTCATCTTTCTCTCCTCTTTGCTATTTTCTGGTCTTCAAGTCCTGCTTCTCTCCACTTCATCTCCTCTTCCTGCACTTCTCACGCTATCGTTCTGTACTCTCATCTTTCTTTCTTCTCACCCTACTCTTCCGCCCCTCTTCCCTTGCCTACTTTTCTCCCCCTGCTCTCTTCTTCACCTACTCCTCCCCTACTTTTCACCAAATCTTTCACTCGTCTCCCCCAACTCCGCCTCTCGCCCCTCTGTCCTCTTCCCCATACTCTTCCCACCCGTTCCTCCGCTCTTCCTCGACACTTATTCTCTCCTCGCCCTGTCCTTCCCCCCCCCCGTCTCCGCGCCTCCCGAGACGCTCCTGAGATCTGCTGCGCGGCTAACGCGAGGACACCGCCGAGACGTAACGAAAAGACGGAAAGACAGACGCCGTCCTTGAAACGACGGGATTCGCGGGGAGTTTAGATAAGAAATACGCTTCGGCGTTTATTCTCCTCCGTCGTAATCACACAAACCAATTAGTTTGGTTCTGATAATTAAAACAGGACAAAGAAAATTGGTGATTTGATTACAGGTTGGAGGCTCAGCGTGCAGAAGAAACACGGCGCTCAAGTATAAATATCATATTTTCCGGGAAACAGAATTAAACGCTGACTACGGATGCATTATTGTTCGAGGTGCAACTTTCCTGTTAGGTTGCGATACAGCAGACGGGGGGGGGGGGGGGGGGGGGGGGGGGGGGGGGGGGGGGGGTCGCTGAGGGGAGGTGTGTATTTCTGAACTGTCTCCTTGAACCCCCCCCGAACAGTGCGCTATGTCGTGTTTTTACCTGGTTTTACCTGTTTAGTACTAGCTAACAGGGAGCTTGCGGAAAGGCAGCGCAGCAACACCACCGGCATCTGGCCTGGGGGGACGTAAACCCAGCTCTTTGTCATTAGATCAATCCCGTCACCCCCTGCTGCCGTGTTCTTATAACGCAGCACGGCGGCGGTTCGCGCTTCGCCCTCGACTTTCCGCTAAATCTCAGCACGTCGCCTTTTCCGCGGCGCCCCGTGTTTGCGCCGTCACCTGTTCGTGGGCCGCGGGCCTCTACGGCGCCGATGCCGTGCGAGATCCGTACCACCGATTCGGGCGAGACGGCAGCGGCTTCGGCAAACGGCGCGCCCCCTGCGGTCAGCCGGAGTAATAGCACGGTCCGTACGGCCCCGCGTTCGTACCTTTCTGACGTGCGGCAGTTAGGGAACGGCATTAGACGGAATTTCCTCATATCATTAATCCATTAACGTTCCCTGCGTGTGGCGGGGAGGGGGCAGCTCCGAGACCCCCAGCGGGAGCCTGGGCTGCGTGGTTGAGGGCTTCTGTAATGTCTGTATCCAAATCAAAAGCAGAGAAATGATGTCTGTACGAATGAGGGGACCCGGCTGCGGGGGAGTATCGCCTGCCAAAGTGCCGAGCTGCTGGTTCCTGGCCTGGCAAACACACACACACACACACACACACACACACACACACCCCCTCACCCGAGTCGAGACGCTAGCAGGCAGCACATCAATCAAAGCTCACTTTTCTCTGAAAATCAAATACATCTGTGGTGACCCCCGGGGCATCTGCACCTTTCTGCTGTCACATTCCTGCTTCTCCGCCCCATTATTGCATTACCAACATAACAGCTTTGGCTCTGTGTATGTGTGTGCGTGTGTGTATGTGTGTGTGCGTGCAAGGGAGATCTCCAGAGCGACTAACACAGCTCACAGTTCAACCAATTTATTCCAGTGGCTGTTTGCTGAAGAACCGGGTCGACCCTAAAGGTACAACGGCAGTTCCTCTCCCTCAATTTGCACCGGAACAGTTTTAATACGCAGCCAAACGCTGTGCCGCCTCCCCACCCCCCACGGTGCCTGGAATTCAGGGCCAAAAATGACTTTGCAAGCAAACCCTCAATTTCCACTGCAGTAACAGCTGTACAACGAGACCAAAAAAAGATCAACTGCCAAACACATCTTTCTTTTCCGCATTCGTTTTTAGACCGAGTATGCATTTCTAAGATGTCAGAAGAACAAAAACGAAGCTGATGATAAATTATAATGAAATTAAAAGAAAAACTGTTGTTCTTTTTTATACCTGTTCCAAATCTCGACTCAGAAGTGGCCTGGTGGGGAAGCTGTATACAGACTATGTGTGGAGTATCAACCATGTTTACTGCCACAGCGGCGACTGAAAGCGCAGGATCAGGTGAAAAAATTAAATTATTTATTCCTAAAAAGTATTTTCGGGGAACAAGAGAAGAGGGAGCTTAAAAAGGCAAACATGAAGGTGTGAGTGTAACAAGAAGAGTGGGTCACATGACAGATGACAGAGACGCCCCATGAAGGAACTAATGTTGTACATCTCACCTTGTTTGGAGGGGGGGGGGGGTTGGAGGCATCGATCGATGCGAGTCTCACACACTGTCACTCACACACACACGCGCGCGCGCGCACCGCTCTTATCTAGAGCCGGCAGGCGGGATGCCGGTGGAGGAGATAGGCCACGATCCCCCTGCCCCCTGGTCACCCCTAATTGCTCAGAAGTGGACAACGGACACTGCGGTGTCTGCTGGTTGATGGAACCCACAAGCACTGTGACAGCTATCATGGGGGGGGGGGGGGGGTCCTGGGGGTCGTGGGTTCGACCGGCACCTGCTTACCTGTTAGAGACCATTTAAATTTGCAGGGATTAAAGCTCTCTGTTATCAGCCTCTTGTCACCGGGGCATCCAGCACTGGCAATTACCACAGAACAGCTGGGGGGCGCTGTAGCTGGGGGCACGGGGGGTAATTAAAAACAGCTGCCTCTGCAGGAGGTGCACGCGGGCCTGGCGGTGAGCAAGCTGAGGGGGGCAATTACCCCTCCGCAGATTCACACGCCATTTGCACACGACGGAGGACGCGTATCGCACATTACCGCGGTAAAGCGGGTGCTAATAAACTGTAAAGGCATAATTGAGCCCCGACGCTACGGATGCTACCTAAGCATTAAAACCGCCCAGCGCACCCCGGAGGGCTGTTTTTTAGGAGAGAACACGTTAGTACTGCCTCTAAGTGGAGCCGTGCCGGGGCGAACGCGCCGATTCAAACGGGGACATCGTGGGACGTGGAGACCGGACGCGCCGAGGGTCCAGATTCCGGACACGGTTTCATCTCTACGGGGGGTGAGCCGCACCGGGACGAAGATAGCGCGTGAGAGTGGGTGGTTGAGGGGGGGGGGTGTTTCAATGCCGCGGCTCTTCCCCTCCTGCCGGTCAGGCCGCGCACGCATTTGCCGCTTGACTGGGCGCGCAGATTGGTATCGGCGGCGGGTCGCCTGCACAGCTGAACTCAATACGAGCGTTTTCTCACCTTCATAACATTTACTTTCCAGCCTCTGCGTCCAGTGGAGGCAATTTGCAATAACGGGAAAAAGAGGCGTGGTCACGCAGACCCCCCCAGCCATCAGCACATCATTTGCACATTAGCACCTTAAACTGTTTGTCAGAACCGTAGTGCCGCTCGTGGGGTGATGTGCTGCCGATCTATAGGCACCGGACTTAGAGATGGGATGGTGGGGAAATTGGGGGAGGCAAGATGGCCGAAGCCAACAGTTGAGCCGACAGAAAGGAGGGGGACTGAGATCGGAGGGGCGTGGTCTGAGTGGGTGTGGTCTTGAAGTCAGCAGGAACTGGAATGTTGAGACCTGGATTATTGTGGTCTGATGTGTGTGTGTGCGCGTGCATCCAAAGTTCCATACTTCCAAATTCCAGTTCATCCAGAACTCCCATGACTCTTGATGCCTGCAAAACCAACTCTGGCCTTGAAGTTTTTGGATGACTCCACACCCCCTTCTGCTCCCCACCACCCCCGTTCTAGCCCACAGCTGAAAGCACCATACTTCGGGTTGGGAGCAGCTTCCAGGGAACCCCCCTGCCCCCCCCCCCAGCCAGAAAGACCATGTTTTCCAGCGCCTCTTAATAAAATCTGTTCACAGCTGCTGCCTCACCCCCCCCCCCAGTCCAGAGGCACTGAAATGTTTATGAATGATAAAAAAGCTATACGTGTGTCCATTAATATTTATTCACGCTTCGAGAGGCACCCCCACTGATGGATTCTGGGCCGAGCGTTCGCACGAGTGGGCAAAATTGGTTGCGCCCTCAGGTTCGATCGCCCACAGATCTGGCAATTCTGCGGGAATAAATAGCTTATTTGAATTCATCGTGTTGCGGCCGCTTTTGGTTTTATTGTCCCGAGTCAACAGCAGCGCGTGGCCGAGACTCCCGGCCTGCGGCGTGCGGAACCGCGGATCGCGAGAATCACCGAGAGCGAAAGGAGGACACCGTTCTGGAGCCCTTTCGCTGTTGGGTTCTGGCTTGTGTGGTGGACCAACCCTGTGGTGTGTGAACTTGTCTGGGACAGTGACACCTGGTTGGATGGCCACCACATGACCCTCAGCCCCGTGTCGGGACGCTGCTGAGAAAGGCAGCCCAAAGACGGGTCAGTGCTGGAACTTACCTCAAGGGGGCGCTTCCCGGCTTGCTCTTCTCTGCAGCCTGCGGGCAGAAGAGAACCCGGTCAGTGCGGTCCGGCCAGCAGAAACACGAAACAAAGGCAGAGAGGAAAACACAAAGGGTTTCGTTTTTTGAGAACACACATAGAAAAAACAGACACACCCACACACACACACACACACACACACACACACACACACACACACACACTCCCTGCTTCACCTTCTCCTCAAATGCTGAAATCTAAATAATTAAGAGAAGCAATGAAGGACAAGATGGCTGATCAATCCTGCCAGCCTGAGGCTGAAGTGATTCCCTCCATCCGTGTCCTCAGCGAGTTCCCTGTTACTACCGAATGTTTACAAGGTCTTATTCCAGTTCCCCGGTCGGACCCTGGGCTCCAGGCCCCGGGAGGTACGGGCAAACTCCGCTCGCGTGACGTGCCGCCGGAAATAAACCAAAACCATTGTTTGCTCGCTGAGATTTTCCCGGTTTGTTCAGAAGCCGACGCAGCGAGCCGGGGCGAAGGCACCGATGCCTAATATCTGTTTGCGTCAAAAACCCTCGACTCGCTCGGCGACCCGGCATTTAGAGACGAAACGGCGTGGAAAAAAACCCCAAAACCAGCGGTTTCTTGTCACGTCTGGCGGTAATTCACAACGCGGGAATCCACACCGTTCTGTTTGGAGGCGGTGGCAAAGTGGGTGTCAAGTCGCTGCCTTCAGTATTTGCCTCGCTGTGGATCGGCACAGCGATGGTGTCAGACGCCTTCAGAATGTGATGACGGGGGAGTCACCTGGAGGGACCCTTGCAGCCACACAGTGCATGGCTGCGAACCCAGTAGGGTACAGGGACCAATCCCACCTAGACACCGGAGCTCAGCTCCAAGTTTAACGCCGCGGCCATTGATCTGTGTACAGTCCATTTATCATTCATGAAAGGAGCCAGTGATCTTCACAGTATATTAGATGAAACAACCCAGATCATCTGTCAGCGGCGCTCTTATTGCTGTTTCCCGCTCTGTGGGGATTTTTGGCTCCCTCGGTCCTCCTTGAATTCCGCCGTTGCTAAGCAACACAGCTGGGGGGCCCCCACGGCTGCCGGAGCGGGTCGCTCGCTCCGCCGGAGTCGCTGGAAACGCCGGAGCTTTCCTTTTTTTTTTTTCTCCACGCTTCCGAGGCCAGACGGTGTCGCGGGCGGGGCATCCTGAAGGAGGCGCCCGTGTGGCAGCCCCCCCCCCCCCCCCCCCCCCCCCCCCCC
>UFQX01000350.1:33278-58919 GCA_900497675.1 Arapaima gigas | reverse complement strand
TTGTTACTCATTAAAAAAAAAAAAAAAAAAAAAAAACTCAGTAATGGGTGTTAAATAATTTCACTCGTACGCAAAAAAAAAAAATGTAAATCAAAGCCTCGCATCTCAAAGGATACCTGTAAAAAATGGCGGCGACGAAGCGAGGCAAACTTTGCCGGGTGTAGTTCACGGTCCAGCTGTGAGACAGCGGGGGGCGTCGTGGTTAAAGACGTCGCCTCGCAATCTGAAATTCCAACATTCAAATGCCTCCTTCTGCTGTAGCCCTTGTCATCAGTGAAGCCGTTCAGAACAAACACCCTGCTGTATAAATGGGTGGAAACACTTGACCCGAAAGGTGCCTCAGACACAGGAAGCTGCTAAATAAGTAATGAAGGAGAACAAAGGTGTCGAGATTCTTCTAGATGTCACACATGATGCGTTTTAAATCTCAAACACACTCTGCTCTCCCCAGCAACCACACACTGTGTCATATAGCATATAGGGGTAGTCAGTCACCTGGGGGCGGGGGGAGGGGGGGTCAGGCAGCCTGAGGCGAGGACCACCCTCGGGGGGGGGCATATCAGTGACTTACACACGTACAACACGCCGTCCCGCCCCAAATTTCTCACGTGAACCGTGTGAAGATTTTGACTCCTGTTTGTCCCGCCTGCTGAAGACAAGACTGTAAAAATGTCATTCAAGCTGCTGATAAGATTTATATATGAAATATTACAATTTTATCCGGCAGGTGAAGGTAAAAATTACATTTATGCACACAGACGAAAAAGGAAGACAAACGGAACGGTTCGAATTCCGAGGCGCTTTGAAGTTGTTGAGGTTCTTCATGTATCAACACACAAACCAGCCCTGCAGAGCCAGTATAAATACGGGAAACTATACGGCGTGACCGCGTCCCCCTGGAAGAAACGTGTGTATACGGGTATTGTCTTGGGGACCCGGGTTTGAATCCCACCCTCTGTTGCAGTCCCCTTGATCGAGGTATTTACCCTGAACTGAGCAGAAATTACCCTGCTGTATAAATGGGGTCAAGAGCTCAACACGGTAGGTCACTTTGGGGAAGTTCTTCAGAAAAGTAATGGTTAAAACACTTATTTATGTTAGCTCAGTTGTCGGATGTTTTCCTCCGAAGCGACGTACGGCTCAGAGTAGACTTGTCCGTCACCGATACAGAAATGCACGCGTCAGATCACCGCTGCGTTCTCTGGTACCATCGTTTTTGCCGCCACACGTCATGCTGTCTACAGAACTTGGTCGGAGGTGCTAATGTGATGAGGACAGGTGATTTTATAAAGCAGTTAGGAGATCGGGAGAAGTAGCTCCGAAAGAGATGGGCTTGTGGCCCTTCTTGAACGTTGGGAAGGATTCAGCAGCTCTGAGGACCAGAGGACGCTCATTCCAACAAATGGAATGACTCTACAGCCTTTCAGTTTTGGAGCCCTTTTAAGTGAGGCCTCCGAGCAGCAGGAGATGGAGGAGTGAAGGAGTAAAGAGAGTGCAGATAACAGCACTGATAATCCGAGATGCCGTCCTTTCGTGTCCACCCACACACACACACACACACACACACACACACACACACACACACACACACACAATCACAGTGCTCTCCCTGTGCTCACAAGTTACCTGCTCGCCTTCCTCTTCATCGCTGCTGATCTTCAGGTCATCCTCCAGCATTCTGTGTGAGGAAACACAACACAACACAACTCAGTGAGCTGAGAGCGCCCCCTAGGCCTCCTGCAAGAATTGAGTTCCTCAAAGTTCCTAAAAAACATGCAGAGATGCAATACAGCGTGTCAGCGGTACATCGCTGTGTCCTCCTTTGGCCTTTGGTGGACCCTAACGGAGAGCCCATGCAGGATGTAGAATGGTGAGATGGATGTTTTTTTTTCCATGACACTTTTTCCAGCTTCTCCGTCTTTGCTCAACACGCTCTTCTCCCCAGACACAGCTCCTCCTTCTTTTGTAGGTGTTTTTTTCTCTCTCTTTCTCTTTTTCCGAAGCGATTTGAAGTTTGCGAGAAGATCACCGACTCCTGGGCGAGCAGGGTTTGAGAGAACTTCTCTGACTTGTGAACTCAGCGTGGCAGAGAGCAAACTTCTTGGGTGGAACGTGTCCTGAAAACCATTTAGCCTCAAGTCTGTAGCCCGTGAAGAATTATCTTTACGCAGTGATGTAATGTGACAAAAGGCCGTGATGTCTGATGACATCATCCCTAAGAGGACTCAGACGGCCCGGTTCCTGTCGACACGTTAGCTGTGTGGGACAGGCCTCATCGGGTGGTTTCCATAAAGCAGCGGGGTCACATCGAGGCCCGGAGGCATCCCTCCCTGAAGCCGGAGCGCTAAATAGTCTCCGGGAGAGGAAACAACCTCAGAAATGTGTAAGAGTTTAGCGCGTGCGATGACCTAAGCTGTCGCGCGGTGCAGCAGATCGAGCAGAACCTCTGAGCGAAAGGCACCAGTCATTAACCTCGTAATATTTCACAGATGTGCTGAGGAGGGGGCGCAGTGCCAGAGCGCTGAGGTGTGCCCCTCGTGCCGTTTTACAGTCCAGCGGGACCAGGCTTCCACATCAAATGTGTGTGTGTGTACGTCTGTGCCTGCGTGTGTTTGTGCACGTGTACACATCTGTGAAAGCGTGTGTTTGGCACGATGACACCTTACTGGCACGGCACCAAGCTGTAACCTGACCACACTAATCCGTGTGGGGCCGCGTGCGTCTGTGTGTGTGTGTGTGTGTGTGTGTGTGTTGTATAATTTCTTATTCGTTCTTACATTTCCACTTCGTTCCGATTTTACAAATTAATATATTCAATCGCACACACATTACAGCTACTGGCTCAGGTCGCCACTCGACGCTGCGACGGTGATCGTGACGGTGGTCGTGTTTTCCCGTTTCGGAAACACACCTGCCCAGATCCGCCCCTCCTTGCCGCCAGTTCGGCTCTTTACTCCCAGCATTCGCTAGGACCCCCTTCCTCTCACCGTTCAGAAAGCTTTACGTGCTTGTCGCGTTCCACAAGCAGATGCTCACGTATGACAGCCACCGCGATGCGGGCAGGGCAATAATAACAAGTTATATAAGGCCAAACTTTGGTCGCGTGTGTGTGACAGAGAGAGAGAGAGAGAGGGAATTGCTCGGGCTATTTGGTGAGCATGACGTACACTCTGTGTGTGATATTTTTAACGCTTATTTTCAAAGACCAAAATAGAAATTTTCAAGCTACTAAACGGCCTTTTTGGAGTTTAATGAAACCGACTCCTCAAAAACTTCGCATGGAGTGAGGAATACCGCTGTTCCAAATTTAAAACCTGCGGCTTGAGAACCAAAGCTGTGCATAAAGAACAAACCGACGAACAAACGGAGACTGAGCTTTACGGATAAAGAGACGGGAACAGTGAGGGGACGGAAATACGGTGCACTGCTGTCTACAGGGGATTTGCTCCGGCGTGTGTGTTCACGCAGACGCGTGTGTGTCGGAGAGAGTGTGTACGTGAGCTCCGCTTTGTGTGCTTTCAAGCACCTTTGCGTGTGTGTGAAAGTCTATCGGGTTCTTTGGAGAACACAATATTTCGCTCGCTCTTCTCATGCCATCCGCTGCAGACCTGGAAGCAAATCAATAATGAGAAAAAAAACAAAAAAGACTCGCAGAACAAAGCAGCTCAGAGCCCTGCGATGGAGGGGGAGCCGGCGAGTCGCTCGGCTGTGCTGAACCGCAGAAGGCGCCATATAAACATGATCCTTTTTAAAGAGCGCCCTGCGAACGGGGCGAACAGAACCCCCCGTAAATCTGGGGTCCGGGCTGGTAGACTCAACAAAATACTTCCGAAATACCCTGAGGAGATGTTCCGGAGTTACGCCACAAGTCTACACCCCCCACGCACCTTCCCTCTGCTGTATACACAGATGAGCAGGTTCTACGTGGCATTATCTAACCAAAAGCTTAACCAGACCGGGACTATAAAACCTTTTACGGATCTCTTTCGGCTTAATATGGGCCAGAAACGTGTTCCAGGCCCCCCTGCGGGGTGACGTGTTCCGTCCGCTGCCCCGCAGTTAAAGGCAGCAAAGGCTGGGCTGCTCCTGTGGGTGAGCGCAGGCGCATGTTTCACTCGAGACGGGTGGCGTTTCAACACCGACAGCTCCGTCGCAGGAGGCCCCTTCGTTCCCGCTTTCGGCATGTTCACCTGGACGCGCGAGCAGAAATCCCCCCACCTGGAGGGCTTTGCGGGTCTGTGTGTGCCGAAGCGTAAGGGAGAACACGCACAAACACTTGGAAGAACAAGGAGTCTGAGGTGAAGCCCTACGGTGGCAAAGAGGGGCGGCGGAACAGTCAACGGAGATTCAAACTCGTGCCTGCAAAGAAGCCGGTTACCCCAGCGCCTCTGAACCGGGGTGTTCGGCGAGAGGAGGCGGCCAAACGGAATTAACCACAACCCCTTAAGAAATATTTAAATTAGTTAGTATTAGCAACTGAACTGAAACCACAAGCTTTACTTAGCCACAATTCTTCATTGCACACGAGCAACTGAGAGATCTGCGTCAAGCTGTTGCAAGATAAACCACACCCCCTTACTGGCCACACCCCTCGGCAAACCACACCTTCCAACGGTCCTTGGCCATCTTTTGCCCCTGTACATCATCTGCTGGGCTGCTGATCTTTGACTTTTATTGTAAAGTTATGATGAACTTCTTTCTACCTGCTGCCCATTCACGTAAGGAAAAATACTGCAGAATAAAAGAATATTTACAAATGTGACCTGAATTAGAGAGGCCCGGAACGAAAGGGGGGGTTGAAGTGTTTCCAGGACATCCACCTGCTGCCCTCATGAGAGGGAAGAACAGACAGAGGAGAAAGCGAGCACAACATCGTCTTGTTGGTCTTCGTGTTGGATCGAGAAACGTGAGCCAAGGCCAGTCAGCACAATCTGGTCAACACTGACCTCCGGTGTTAAAGAGTACATCGGGGGTGACCGGGGGGTGACACCAAGATGCTTTTTTGCTCCAGCTAGTTCTAGTCTGGATCCTCCAAATTTTCCATTTTGAACACAAAACACACCTGCACGTTAATAAAACTGAGCAACGTTGACCATTTTGAAGCCATGTTTCCCGAGACGTTGCCGTTATCCTGGATGCAGCCCCAGGGGTGATGGGGGGGGGGGCAGTGAATGTATTGTTGTCAGGGTCTCGATCGAGTTCATATGGAACACAGAAGCGGCACGCGTGCATGTAGTTCCTTCTGTCAAACAGCTCAGCACCTCCTGCTGTCAGTGGGCTGAAAAAAACACCCCCCTCCATCCACCCCGGGACCTCCCACTTTATTACTTTTGTTATTATAATCCATCTCTCTGGCTATTTTTACACACAGAGACATGCCTGGCAAACTGCTCCAGCGGGTGGTCCTCAGGGGACTCACGGTGACGTCCACGGGCGCCTTTGTGAGTGCTGCCAGGCACACGGGCTTGTACAGCCAGGCCAGGCGACAGCTCCACAAAAGCAGTGATTCCTTGGCGATGAGTCAGTTGCCACGAGCAAACCCTCTCTTTCACTCCCTCCACCCTCCCGGCCACCCCCTCCACCCTCCCAGGCCCCCGGCATGTGGTCCTGCCATCCCAGCAAGGGCTGCTGCTGGGATCCCTTCTAACCTGGAGCTGGTGGGGTTCCCCAAGGGAACTACACTTCTGCTCCACACACAGTTTCCCAGGATTCCTGAAGCTCCAGCCATCGCCTCACTCTGCCCCCCTCCAAATATTCATCTGCTATTTTTCTATACAAGAATTCCGACTAAGTCTAACCAACAACTACAAATGGGAAGCAGCTCCAAACGACAATTCATTTTATCAATTTTGTATGTTGTGTGTGCATGCGTGTGTGTGTGTGTGTGTGTGTGTGTGTGTGTGTTGTCTTTGAACTCACGTGGCGAAAGAACACCCCACACCCGGGGCAGTAGCTCTGCACGCTGCCTATCTTCACAGAGAGCAGGAGCTCAAGTCTCTCCCCGGGGGGCTCCCGGCTGACACATCAAACCAACTAGTGAGACCACCAGCAGACATGCCATCGGTCTTACTAACCGCCGACAACCTGAAGGAGGTCCGCAACCGCCCGGCTACGCGTGTTAGCAAGCGCCGCTATCCCGCCACGGCGGTTCCTGAAAGCCGACCTGCTGCAAACGGCAGAAACCAATCGAGGTCATTTGCCAGGCAGCAATAAAGAGGGAAGACGGATGGCTGGGAGGACGGCTGATAGAAACATTAGACACGTAAACAAACCTAATAATCCGTCCAGGGACAAAAAGATCGAAATCAATATTTCAATCTGGGCTTTTTGCAGGTAACACATTCCAGGATGAGAAGGAGTGCGTGTGGCATCGGGCCCAGAACACCCTCACAGCCGCACGGTGAAACAGTGGTGTGTCGCTGGCCAGCCTGAAGGCTCGTGGGAATAGGCCGAGCATCCGGGTCACCCCGGAAAACGCTTTACACGACCTCACTTGGCCTGTGACAGGTTCTGCTGGGTGTTCTGTGTGTGTGTGTGTGTGTTTGATGGAGGGCTGCAGCCATTATGAATTAGCAGGTTCGGGGGACCAAGTGGGCGACTATTAAATCCTGCGTCTTCCTGCCATTGTTACGCACCTGGACCCCATCCCGAAGACGACCCCACGCGGAGTCTCCCTCGTCCAATCGGAGCCACCAGAACTCCCGGAATATTCCGTTCTCCCACAGAAGAACAATAGTCCTCTGCGAGGATTGAACAACACCTTTTGTTTGCAAACCTCTCGCGGCAGAAATTTAACAATTTCTTATTAAAGAAATAATACACCCTCAGTTGAGGTCCACCGTTGCTGGACATATATTTTAATTACGGCCTTTATTTAGTCTTATTGGCCACATTTGTTTAATACACATTAAAATAGGGTATTAGGGTCACCGTAGTACACAGTCCAGCACTGTAGTAAAAAATATTACACTTAAATCACACTTCTGATTTTCCAGACTTTCGCCACATCCAGATGCCTTCTCCCCCCCAAATCGTCCAGAAAATTGAGGATGGACTGTAACGTTTTTTTTTTTTAACCGTTTTTGTAAGTCAACGACAAAATTGGCCTCAACAACCGTCGATAAAATACTGCGTTCCGCAGCTTTGGTGCGCACAACGCCGCATTTTCTTTCAGATCCCCTCAATACGCAGCGGGTTCGATAACCTTCACCGCCACGCCGCGCTCGATGGACCGGTTTTGGCCACCAGTGGCCGGGACGTGGCGATTTCCCGGAGCCGCACCCGCGTCGTTTCGCTGCGCGCCGGGCTGAACACAAAGCGACGGACCGACCGCTTCGCCTTTGCAGAAGTCAGCGCCTTCGCTCTCCACAAAGATCTCGCTTCCGAGCTTCCGTTGCCATGGCAGCGGCCGGAATCTTAATCCAGTGTGAAAGGGCACGAGAGGTTGTCAGGGAGAGTTCCTCTCCGGCGCCGGGGCTCGGCCGAGATGGAAGCGCAAGGCATCATTAAAGCGCGGAGCCCGCGGCTCTTCCTGGAAACACCGGGGGCGAGGAGGAACCTTTTCCCGCCTTGCTAAGCCGTCGCAGCCGATCATGTTTCAAACTCCGTCCCGTGGACCTCTAATTATTCCTGACCGCTTGGCGCTGGGTGTTTGGCTTGATTTTGGGAGAAGCGGACACACCGCGTGGCACCTGAGGGAAACTTCCGGAGATTCTGCTTAGCTGAGACGTTTGCGCAAACCCAACGCTCCCCGCGCGCATGACTTTCGTCACGCCGGCCCGCGACGCGGTCCCCTTCGGGCGGAGCCGCGCGAGTTGCGTGGACGTCACCAGGCTGAGCGCGATGCTGCTCTACCTGCCCAGCGCCCCGTATCCAGTCGGTCATTTTACAACCCCCACCCCCTGCGGTGAACTCCACGTTCACGTCCCCGCGGTGCTACTTCACCGCACAGCCATGAGAGGATTTGGAAGATGAGGATTTGGGTTTGTTTTGACCGACAGGCTTAAATTGCATCCTCTTTGTTAAAAGTGAGTTTAATTAAACAAATTAAACAAAACAAAACAATTCGCAAATGACTCGGCATGAAATGGAAAGACAAGACAAATGCGTCCAATTAGAAGGAAACAATAGATCCAGGCGCTCGTTCTGTCTGTCTGCTGCGAGGCCCCCCCCGTAGAGACGCCTCCTCTCTACAAGTCCTCTTACAGCAGAACCGACATCTCCTCTCTGCTACACTTTCCTCTAGACACCCCTCCTTGTGGCCACGGGTCCGCGGCTAAGGTCTTGCGGTCACCGCAGTGCGAAAACACGCCTATGTTTGTAGTTGTCCTGTTTATTTCTTCTGTTTTTTCTGCTCCTTGGACGTGCACGTGCTCTTCTGCAACTGGACCGGAAGAAGGTGGACGCGAGCGCGCGACCCTTGAGACCCCCGAGGAGAACATAAGGAATTATGGGAAATGTGAGCATTAATACGCATGCCTTCCGTCCAAACTCCCCCGTGGACGTCGGGGTTATGATGATGCGGCTGGAGGGGTCGAGGATCTTCATGCTTTGACGGCACCTTTGGTTGCCAGGTCTGAAGTCAGCGGCGAGTGGCCTCGGCGTTTTCGTCGTCAGAAAGGCGCCCGCTGGGATGGCGTCCGCCTTGGGTTAGCGCTCCAGAAGGGCTATCCCTGTAATGCCCGAGGCATCTTGCATCATGGGAAGTCAAAAGGGATCCCGATAAGGAGCTAAGATGTTCGTCCCAGGAAGTGTTTTAAACAGGTGATTGGGGCCTCCAGGGAGGCGGCACAATGAAGGCATTGAGCAGAATCCACCGTCTTACGTGTCAGGAAGTGGCCCGGTCGACCCACGGTCGATGCGTTCAGTTCCCACAGACAAAGGCTGTATTGACAGAAAAAACTGCTCGCCAAGGGCAGCCTTCTTCTAAACATTTGGACGGACTAAATCGTTTAAGGCTCCTTCCCGAAACAAGGGCTGTAATTAAACCAAACAAAAAGGACCCTCTTGCCTTGGACGGAAAAAAGAAAAGCGGAACCGCTCGGTCCACCCTGGACGGCACTCAAACAAACAAAGCGCGGGCCATGCTGGCGTAAGAGGAATTTTCTTCCCCAGCCGCTCGCTGCAGTCCTCCCGCAACGTTCTGCCACAGTTGACTTCAGCAGCGACGAGCCCATTCGCAGGCATCGTTCCTGGGGCGCCGATGGAAATCTGCCTTCAATTTGTTGTTTTGGACGATGACTGTGGGATTCGGAGCCGCTGAGGTTCTCGGCAACGCAGCAGTGTCACCCGTCTGGGGAAGAATCGTCCTTGCGGTCCACGGACGACGTTCACCGCAGCCCTCCAGACCCTAACTTTACTCACTCTGTCAGTTTCGCAGCAGGCAGCGTGGTCCAAAGTGACTTAGACACCTCGCATCCGTTTCCTCCGTTTACGTCAGGATGGACCGAAACCAGTCAGCTCGCGCATGTCTACAGCAGCAGAACCCTGAGGACCACGCGGCCGTACTTGAGGATATATCAGCCACTCCCGTCTGAAAGCTCCACCCAAACGTTCAAACCTGAATGCGGAGCGATGAACGTGACGCGGACCGCCGGCACAATTCCGATGCGAGAAAGTGAGCGGGAGGGGTTAAAACTAGCGCTGCATTTGTTTGTAAGGACTGTTCCCGTCCTCCTGTGGGGCAGCGCAGGAAGCCATGATGAAACCATGCCTTTGAAATACAGAATCAAACAGGTACTCACGACTTCTGTGGCACAGCCTTGGTGGGAGCCTTGCTGCTGGGAACGCCGCACCGCTCTGCAAAGCAAACAACAGCCGAGGGTCAGACACCGCTTCCTCCGTTCTGTCCTTCTGCCCTGGACGGGGGCCGGTGCCGCTACCAACGTGTCAAACCGCACGCCATTATCCGTTTGCATTTATTCGTTTTACTCCGGGGCGGCGCGGCGGGTAGCGCCTCACGCCACCCGGGCTGCGCGTCTGGCCGTGGGTTTGAATCTCACTCGTTCGGCACGCGGTTTGCACGTTCTCCCCGTGTTCACGTGGGGGTTTACTCCTGGTGTCCTCCCACGGTACAAAGGCACGTTTTGCGGGTGCGCTTAATCTGCCCCTATGTCACTTTCGATAGGAGAAATATCGCTGTCTCGATTTTCCACCTAGCGCTGCTTCCAAATGAGAACTGAGGTTAAAAAAAAAAAAAAAATCCAAAGAAAACACACTTACTTTGTCCATTGTATCCTGAGGTTAGGTGAGGCGTGTCCTGCAAGGCAAAGAGGGTCAAGAGGAGAGAAGGGAAAAAAAAACGTAAGAACGCGCGGCACACGAGGCCTTGCGGCCGCAGCAACACAGCGGCGGAAGAGGAAGGAAATGACCCCCCTGTTGGAGTTAATTGATTTTGCACTGATGTAACCAGACAGCAACAACAAATCATGTGTCAGTGTGTGGGCAGAGATGGAGACGTCTCCCTTAAAAACACGGCACCATTAAGGGCGGATTTATGGGCAGCGCTCCTTATTAGCAACGCCACTTGGGGTCAAGCTGCGAGACTCAGCCCACGTCCTGCTAGGACACGAACAGGCGGGTAAATTCCGGAAAACGAGGCATCGTGGGAAAAGGCGGGGGGAGACAAAGAGGGGAGAAAGGAGGATCGCGTCCCGCTCGAGCCGAGGGGCCCGAGCACCCTGCGGGGGCCACGTTCCGCGTTATATGATTTTCCTGGGGGTCCGACATCATGTGGGTGCCTGCAGAACTCGCAGCTGGCTGTGACCATCCCTGGCTGGCGGGCGTAAGGGTGGTTCACTGCAGGGGAGGTGGGGGGCGGGGGGACTGACAGGCCCTTGAGAGAGATGGTCTGAGGCGCAGTTAACTACACCACACCCCTGGCCGACCCACAGCCCCCGCCCACTCTCCTTCCTGAGCCGACAGCGGGCGGCTTGTTAGTCAAACCAGCGAGACGGCCTGTTAAATCACACTGAAGGACAGGCATATTTCAGCTTCTTCTGGGGGGGGGCAGACATGACGTTAGCGCTGCATAAATACCTGCATTAAAGCAGTAACAGAAGGTCATGGGTTTGACCTCGCCAAACTCACACGATGACTTTGAAACAGTAGCGTGTCCTGCGCTGGTTCTACTACACGCTGCGGGGTTTCCTTCAAGGGGGACCTAGGGACACGGAGACCGTCTGCCCCGCTGCACCCCCCCACAAAACCCCACCTGGAAGGTGAGTGTAAGGACAAGTCCCTCCCCCAAGCCCCCAACCTAGCCAGTGCTAATATATCACTTTCCTCCAGGGGGTCAACACAAAGATCCCTGGGGCGGGGGGGGGGGGGGGGGGGGGGTTGGNGGGGGTCAACACAAAGGCCCCGGGGGGGGGGGGGGGGGGGGGGGTGAAGGTTTCCCGACTTCAGCCAACCGTTGCTGAAGGAAAAGCAGCCCAAGCGAAAGCTTTGAATAAAAAAAAAACAACTGCTGCATCTCCAGGAGGGCTGATATACCTGCACTGGTCATCCCTACAGGTGCTAGTAATTATTTACCATGAAATTAAGTTATTTACATCCATGAAAATAATCCTAACAGTACATTCCTCTTATAGTTTAGTATGCAGTCCGTGATTATTAAATGACTGATTTCTTCACAAATTCTGCCACAACGGTGCCATTTAACCGCAACGGTCGGCAATCTCAGCCTTCCCAGGTCGGCCCGTCAAATGTCAGCCTGGTTTTAGCGCCGTATTATTCAAATACAGTCAGTTACAAGCTGTAAAGTTCGTTGTCAAAGTGACTGATATGACCACACAGTAACGCTGTCCGGCTTGTTCCCCGCTTCCCGAAGCCGATGAGTTAAAGCACCATTGACAGGAAACGTAAATATTGATATTTATGAGCGTCACATGGGCCGCGGTGGTGCGCTGCAGTCGCGGGGGGGGCTGTAGGACTGAGCGCCTTGGGAGGGAGTGATGTCACACCCATGACCTAAACGCGCTTCACACCTTGCTGCGTGAAACACCCCGAACAGGTGGCGCCGAACCAGAGGTTTCCACCTGGTTTCACGCCACGGGGGGTCTGACGCTGCGGAAGGAGGAACAGGCCCCCCTGTCCTGGACACTCCGGCGAGGTTTCCGGGACCCGAGCAACGTGAAAAATGCCTCCTCTGTTTATGTCTGTCTGCCGTAGACCGCAGGGACGTGGGCGAGCGTCTCCGGTGGAATTCACACACAAGCCAGGAGATGTTTAGTGAGAAGTTTGTTGTTTTTGGGAAAAGCACGAGGCAGAGTTAGAGAAGCGGTGTAGTTGGGGGGGGGGGGGGTTCAGGACTCACCTTAGACGGGATGGGGAATTTAGTCTGTTCCGCTTTGCCCGGAGTGTGGATGGCCGTCAGGGGCGGAGGCCAGGAATGGGTCATCTCCTGCGCACGTGCACACACACACACACACACACACACACACACACACACACACACACACACACACACAGAGCAGAGCTCTAGTACATTTCCACATTTAACAGTAAACTGAGAGTGCGATTGCTCTTTCAACATCCCCACTATCCACCTCGGATATAACTGACAAACTATACTGGTTTCCAAGAGAACAAAACCCTGAAAAGGGCTCAGGTTCAAATTCCACCTCCTACAGTAATTCCTTAGAAAGAGGCACTTGCCCTGAAATAATGCGGTAACAGTTACTCAGCTGTATGAATGAGTAAATAACTATTAGAAGCTCAACTTTGCAGGCTGAGAAAATCATCAGCTAAGAATGACACCCCTCTTTACGGGCCTTTGAGTTTTTTTTGTTTTTTTTTTTCCTGTTTGCAAGAAGTAACCAATATCGCCTGGTGGGGCTCCACGGGGCAGCCGCCTGCCTGACAGCCGATTAAACGCACGGCGAGCGCAGAGCCTGTCTGAGCCCGTCTCCGAACCCAAACCGCTCTCCGCAAACAGAAGGGAGCCACGTCGCCAGCTGTTTAGTCTCACACCCCTGGGAACGCTGCCCTCCCGAATCACAGCCCAGGCAAGTTTGAAGCAACCACAGGAGCAGAAGACCTTTCTTTTTCTTTCACCTTCTCCAGGTTTGATATTAATTACACGGGATCACAAAGCGGAGGAACAAAGGAGAAGGATGGGTGGGTCCGCTGTGAGTCCACGGCTTGGTGGTGAAAAGAGCAGGGGAAACTGGATGATCAAGGTCACTTGACATGGAGAGAGTGTCTGTTGGCCAAAACACAAGCAGATGACCAGCGGTCTCCTGTAGGCCAAGCTCTCAAAAGGTCATGAATGTGGATCACGAAGACCATCTTGCTATGCTGACTGGCTATACCCTACAGAGGCAACTGATCAATAAGGTGGAAGGCCTGTCCAACTGGATTCAGTGTGGGGCAAAACCTTCTAGAAAGACCTGACCAACAGGTAAGCTAATTGTTTATTCCCTGACTGCTACAACAGACGGCACGTCCAGCCGGTTACACCGACTGGCTACATCATGCAGGCAAACCTGACCAATATAGAAGATGTTGCATCCAGCTCACTATGAAATCAAGGGCATGAAGACCTGCAGAGCCCTGTGACCCTCACCTGAGTGCCAACACGAGTCAGTAAGAACCCTCGTATCTCCTTGTTTGTCACCGTCGGCTTAGAGGCCGCCGGTAACGTAGACCCTGCAAACGCACCTCAAGCGTATTTACGGCTTCTCGACAGGTACGGGGCTACAGGTCTACAACGGAGCGCTAAAAAAACTCATACACCTGATCCTCAACATTCCTTCAACCCGAACATACGTTCCGAGGTCTCGTTCTATCGTTGGACGGAGAGACATGAGCAACGGAGACTGTTTCCCAACCCCGGCCCACCCCTCATCTGACCATTCCCTCGACCAAAAAAACCCACCGGACCTGTCAATCGAATCCCACAATCCTCTTGTTTTGTTTTACGGGGGCGGGGAGATGTAACAGGCAGCATATTCAGTGTCAGGCTACACTACCCGTGAGGTTGCGTTCAGGGAAGTTGCAGGGGTGGGTGGATGAGGTTCTGAGGACCACCGTGGCTGAACCTCTCCCGCCTGCCCACCGCTCCCTCCAAACAGTGCTGGGAAGCAGGCGGTCGCTGTGATTAATGGCGGTGGGCTTCATCTGGCAGCGAGAGGCACCCGTCATTACTCACGATGTGGTCGTCCGGGGGGGGGGGGGGGNGGGGGGGGGGGGGGGGGGGGGGGGGGGGGGGGGGGGGGGGGGGGGGGGGGGGGGGGGTCGCTCGGACCGTCATCACCGGAGCGTCTCCCAGCCGCTCCGGGGCTGATGAATCACCTCCCCCTCTGCTCGCTATTTATACCGACACCCGGGGACGGTGGCGGAGCCTACGGGGTGACATCCCATGGGGCGGCAGAGAGCGCACACCCTTCCGCGCGGCGCCAGAGCACATCCCCGCGGGCAGAGCCGCGGCTAAACTCGAGAGCCAGAGATTACCCATTTAAATCCGAGGATTTTTTGCCGAGCAAGTCTTAACCGAGATTATTCAAAACACCCTGCCGCTTAAGTGGTTAAACGCATTAAAACAGAGAGGTGCGTCAGTCAGTTTGGATTAAAGTGTGTGGAAACCCAACGGGCGAAATGAAAAATGACACCGACTCGCTGCTGGCAGGTCCAGGTGGTGGAAAATGTCACGGATTTGAGTGTCGCAACTGGGTGGTTTGGGGGGGAGCCCCGCCCACTTGCCTTAACTGCAAACTCTTTTAAAGTCCTTTGCGGAGTAGATGGTTTAACTTAGATGTCTGCAATTGTCACCCCATAAAAGAGCCTCGGAGCCACTTTCGGCAGGGGGCGGGTCGGCGGGGTCGAGCGGCTGTGGCGATGGGAAGAGGGTCTCACTCACCCGGAGAATGTCCTCCACGCAGCTGGAGTCGCCGGCCAGGCCGACCTGAGGGAGAAGAAAGGGCCCTTGTTAGAGAGGAGGAGGCCACAGAGGGTGCGGAGCGCCTGGCGGGAGAACCTCAGCGCAGATACACACTTGAAAAACAAAGGCGGTTAACAACTGAATCACTCCAGTGATGTTCTCCTGCTGTGAGGGCAGCAGGTCAGCACACAGTTCCCAACCAGACACAGCTGCGTAGGTTTGAATCCCACCTCCTGCCTCCTGCTGAGCTAGACACTCACCCAGCTGCATAACTGGGCCCACAAGTCGCTCAAAGCTGGAAGTCGCTTTGGAGAAAAGTGTCAGCTAAATAAAAAAGTTCAATGTCATTTCGCTAAACAAACTGAAAAAGAAAATATTATTGTCATCGATAAGGCGTTCTAAGCAGTACATGACCAGTACAATAATGTGCACTTTGCTGAAGTACATACCATGTAGCAGCATCTATCAGTTGGAAATTGTATGTTTTTACTCTGGAATGGCTGTAAACTGACTTTGACATGTCACACTGGTTTGGTTTATTGCGAATGTCCCTTGGACCCGAGTCGGTTTTTTTCTGTGCTCTCCGGGGAGCAAAGCCGGCCGAGCCACACGCTTCCTGCCTGTCTGCCTCCCACTGAGCAAAGCACGCGCACACACACACACACACACACAGGAAAACCAGCTATAAAGCAGGTGTGTGTTTTAGGAACACGAGTGATGGCAGGAGACAGGATGTGAAGGACCAGAACTAGTAGCATCATTTGTATGTGTGTATGTGTGTGTGTGTGTGTGTGTGTGTGTGTGTGTGTGGACAGGGACAGCAGCTTTTGTCTCTGTATGATACAAAACAGTGACACTGATGTTGCCCCCCCACTCCAGCCCCTGGCACTGAAATGACAAATATAATGAGTGTAATTTCAGTAATGACAGTGGACATGTGACATACAGGGGCTGTGGGGGGGGCGCGGGGAGCCTCATGGAGGAACCGGCAGAAACACGTGAAAGTCTTCAGTGGGGGGGGGGGCTATACAGGAGGGACATGTGATATGACACTGCACGCACACACACACACACACACACACACACACACACACACACACACACACACGCCTGCAGTAGCTAATTTGATCGGGTTGCGACCGCGGGGGACCCTGGGCTTAAACTACAGCATCAGCATTTTTTGCCAACAGAGGAGTACAAATTCAGCTTCCTGCTGGGGGGGGGGTGCAGGTTAGAGTGGGGTTTTGACTGGGGGGGGGTACCTGGAGGAATCCCTCCCCACCGACGCTGCATAAACAACTCACACCGTCACACCTGTTTCCAGAACCTCCCGCTTGTCCCAGACCCGTGCTTAAAATCCTGTTACCGTGGAAACGGAATGTTCATGCTTCCCATATCTTGTCAGATGTTTCTCTCACCCCCCCCCCCCCCAACCCACCAGCCTCCTTCATGGGCCTCACGGTGACGGCGCCACTTCATTACTTGGATACCTGTTGTGAGCTCCAGTCGGATTGGGGACCTGACACTGAGAGAGTGACGTCTAAATACACACCTGGTGCCTCTGTAGCGAGGAAAAAAAATAAATAAACCTGATCAAAGGTACATGTGTGATAAGGCAGATTATTAAATCAACATCGGGGCTAAGATGGCAGCGGCAAATTGCCTTAGATAAATGTGTCAGAGAATCAAAGGCGCCGTAACAGCAAAGGTGGTGAAGAGACGCGTTCGGTTTCAAAAATGATGTCCCAATAAATGAAGAGGAGCAATAAAATAAAACCGACGAACGGAAACGGTGACGGGAGAAGCGGGACGCGACCTCAGTTCCCGTGGGCCCCGCGGCGCCGCTTTACAAAGGGCAAGAACAGGCCGCTCTAGCAGAGACCCTATTTGCGCAGCTCGGCGGGGGAGCGCCGACCACCTGTCCGCACGGCCCGCCTGCAAACGACTTCTGAGCGGGAGGAGGGACCCCGTCTGGCAACAATGTCCCGGGAAGAGCGAACCACACACAGGGGGGACGCGAACCCCTGCAGCGGGGCGCAAATAGACTCACAGTTGAGGACCTGAGCGAAACAGAGCCGGGTTCATAATGAGGCGAATCGTCGAAATTTGGGGGCGAAAAACTTTCCCAATCGAAAAAATGAACTTCAGTCTCGAGAAAATATTAGACACCTTACATAATAACAAAGCAACAGTTTTGTTATATAAATACAAATATGTTTGTTCCCTTATCCAGCTTCCTGGATGTGACCCCAGTCCGTTCCAAGGTGGCCACACACACTCGGGCTCTGGGCAATTCAGTGACCAATTCACCCGGAGCACATATGTTTGGACAAAGGGAGGAAAACAAAAAACCCTCGTGTCATCCCTGTCAGAAGGTTGTGAGTTCCAGTGAGTTCCAGATCCTAAATAAGGATCTTCTGTCGTACCCTGAAGTGCATCGGGCTCCTATGACCAGCAAAACACCGCAGCATCCAGGTCATCGAATTGAGAATCTTAGCGTGGCGCTCATGTGGGATGTGATCACATGACCTCCCTGGCAGCACCGGATGGATGGGTTCCAGTCCTTGCAGACAGAGAGGCCCCGTAAGCGTCAGATCTGAGGGCGGCCGTGAATGTCGCTAATCGCCGGGCTCTTTTTTGAGCGTGATGGGGGGGTGGGAAGTGGAGGACGAGGGGCGGAGAAGGGTGTGAGTCGCCCCGTTCCGGAAGGCCGCGGAAGCTGGATTGTGCTCGGATCCGGAGAATATTGCGGAGGCAATTACTGGGGCAGGAGCGCCTTTTTTTCCCTTCGTCAAAGAGCTGCCGAAAAAGCGCGGCAGATGAGATGTGCGGCCCCCTCGGCGCAGAAAATAAAAAAATATATTAAAAAAGAGAAGTAAAAACCCTCCATCGAAGCGCAGAGCAGCTGCGCTCCTCCTCGTTGCTCAGACTGCGCTTGAAAAAGTGGAGGAGCCGTTCCGGAAAAAAAAAAGGCGACGCAGAGATGAAGTTTGAACAAGTGGGGGAGGGGGGGCTTCCTGGGGGGCCAGGCAGGATGCACACCGCCGTCGGTTCACTTCATCACGGAGTGGCACGGCGGCCCGTCGAGGTGAATCGCGGGACGCGGGGGGGCGGAGATCTGCAGGTCCCGGATGAGCATCAGCCGCCCTGCGTGTGGTTCCTCGGCTCTCGCCGTCAGGCAACGACACCTCCGTGCCAGCAGGGGGTGCTGATTAAAGCTGTCGAAAAGACACGGGTTCGAATCCTGCCTGCTCCTGTACTACCCAGGACGGAGGCCCAGTAAAACCTGGACCGGCGTTGTTTTGACAGAACGCACCGCGAACACGCAGTTGTTGCGATAAAACACTTGCCCTTCGGTCTTACCCTACTTTTCCACCGTTTTTACTATCTTTTCAGCGTTTCGGTTACAAAGATCAACCCTTTACGTGATTCTTATGAGAAGAACTGTTCTATTCTGGGTGTATTTTCACCAAGACGTGACGTTATAAAGACCCCATTTAGGGCTGTTTTAGTCAGCGCTCCACTTTCTAGGATCATACCCCGAGGGTTTACCACTGTACTTCTACAGCTGCCCAGAAATGACACGGTAAAAATGACGGCACCGTATAAACGGGTAAATCAGCGTAAGGAGAAAAACGCTGGTTAAATGAATAAATATAAACACCCCGCGACTGCCGGGCGATTCTGCCGGGACGACCGGAGAAGTGTTCTCTACTCCAGGGTACAAGAGCCGGGCTCCTCCAGGGATTCTGCCCAGCCGACGGAACAGACGCGTCTGCAAAAAGCTCTTCATCTGCATAAACGATCGACCGTGCGAATACTGACGTTTCTAGATGTTTCCGTGCGGAGATCCTGTTAGGTCCTACGTGAGAACTTGCAGTAATCAAAGCCACATCTTGCCAAAGGCCCCGAATTCCTCTGCAAATAAATTATGAAAATGAATAAACCCGATGACAACAAAGGGCCGCAAAACCCACATGGGATTTTCTCCTTATTTATTCTCGATGACAAAGACCTGCCTTCACATGGAGGGAAACCGAGAGCCACGGGGGTCTTAGCGAGTGCTGGGGGGTTCGGGGTTAAATCTCCCCGCCACCAAAAGATAGAAATAGATATTTATCGTCCCCCAACGATTACGGCCTCCGAAATGGGCTGATAAACCCTGCATCACACCTTAGGCGTCCAGAATAGACTCTGGACCTCCGTGACCTGGACCGGGCAAGCGGTGAGCGAATGAACGAGTGAATCGGGGGGCGTCTGAACAAACGCAGCCCGCCAACAGAACACAAGTGCAGCCACGGTTGTGCCGGTAATGGATATAACACATCACGCCATTCTGTCGCCATTAACTCATCACGCTGCACGACTGCTGACCGAAGCGCTGCGATTATCGCCGCGGCGTTTCTATTATCCGCCATTTTCAGAAGCGGCGCGCAGGACACTTGTCAGAGTCAACAAGACGTCAGACCTTCTCGGTTCCCGTAATGATGCGAGACGCGAGTCGAATAAAGCCGCTTATCTTCCGGAAAAATAACTCACGGGAGGTTGGGGTCCAGTAGAGGCTGCAATAATACTGCTAACATGTAATTATGTGAATAATATACTAGTTTATTTATTAATTCCAAGTCCAAAACTGCAATATGATCAACAGCTTATTTGATATTATGAGACAGTCAGTGTAGCTTAGTTATTATTATTATTATTATTATTGATAATAATAATAATAATTTGTGGCTTAGCTGATATGTTCAAACATACCAGTTTTACTGTTTTTATGGAGCTGGGTATGTTACTGTAGTAATAATGGGTAAGTTCTGTGATCAAGGCTTCTACAGGAGGAGGGGGGAGTGGGATGTTATCCAACAACCTTCCGGTTACAAGTCCATATTCACCACTGTTATATCATCGCCAGCACTCTCACCACCTCAGAAACAGGAGTGTGTTTACATATCGCTGACTCAGCAAACCGGTCGGGGAATCGTTCTGAAAAGGTGATGAATAACTCGCAGTAGTAAACAAGGGGAAATATTGAGCCGCGAGCCATTTTAAGACAATCGATGCGATGCGTTCGACGCGTTTTTGTGGGCAGGAAACGTGTTCCGCACCAAGTTTTTTCTGGCTTTACCTTGTAGTATTTAAATACTAATATTAAATTTTACTTATTCATAAGCGGATCAACAGCGGAGCGATGTGTTTGAACGGAGGATGGAGACGAGCAGCGGCTGGTAATTGTACGGATATTATTACTGAAACTTATCATAATGGGACAATTTAAAACACACTGATTCAACATTTTATTAAAACATTAATCTCCCCCCCAATACAGCGTAAGGTCTCCTTGCTGAGAGAAGACAAAAAAAAAAAAAATGATGGACTTTAAATTGACTGAAAACACTTTTACTGTGTTTTAATGACTTAATGGCTGCGTTGCTGAGCAGGTCGAGCCGCTCGCACTGAGTTCACACTACAAATAAACACCAAAGCCAAGAGATACTGGAATTGTGATTTCATTTAAATTTACTCAGTTCTTCAGTGTGGAGCTTAGGCAGCAAAACGCGTACAAACATGGTCAGGACCGACTCGGAACTTCGGAACTCTTCCGTCGGACACGCAGATAAATACAATTTGAAGCAAATATTAAGCTATAATAAATACTTTGCCCGGCTTTTCGTATTAAATCTACAGTGATCGTCGACTGATATTTCCCATCAGTTGCTGTTATTGCCCGGCGACACTCGGGCTCGCCGGACAGGAGCTGTAAGCACCGTGGAAGCGAGTGGAACTGTTCCGTACGGGCGCTCTTTACTGCGTGTATCTGCACGTTGCATTCGTTCCGAAACTAGAGAAGAAATCAGAACATCGATCGCTGAAGAAAACGCAGTTGAAGGTGAAGGAAATAATGTGGAAAATGTGCAAAAAGTTTGCGAGTCATTCGTAAGGCCAACAGCCGGCAGGGAGGACCGGAATGAGAGCCGGGCCGATCCCGAACGCGTGCAAACCGTGGAGCTGCACGAATTTATGATTTTGCGCAACTGTGGAGAGGTGAGGTTTGTAGGTATATCGATGTCTCCGGTGTGCACGGCGCCCCGACTTGAATTTGGCCGTGAAGCTACGCGATTTTTTTCCGCGAGTTGGCGGCGTACGACGTTTTGCAGATATGCTGAATGACCCCCCGACAAAATAAAATGATCCGTGTGTTTTGGGTTTCAAGTTGGATTGTTATAAACTGACGGTAAAAGCTGGATGTATTTGGAAATGTTTCTGGGGGGGGTGTCAACACTGGAATTTAGAGGCAAAATCCCATATAATGATAAAAAGGAGGGGGGGGGGGGGGTTTCCATATTACATAAAGGCTGAAATTACGAGAAGGAACCGCGGTGCCATTGCAACGAAACGGAGGTTGTTTACAGCGGCGAACGAGACGTCCCCCCTCATAGTTATGATCTGCGTGTTGAACTTGCTGAGCTTCTCCAACTTTGGCAAACGCTACTATCGTGTAATATATATCCCGTATGAGGAACACAAAGCCGTACATTTATGGTCTTCATCAGCACAACCCGCTGGCGGCAGACGTACGAAATATGCCCCGAAAGCCAATTCACTCGAATCAAACGGTTCCTGACGTATATTGCGGACACAGACGTAACCCGACACGGTTATTATTGTTATTATACTGCTTACTCAGCGCTTTTCCCCAACGCTGCTTTTACATATTTAAATATGTTTATGGGGTATATTTTATCGGCGCAATTAATTTTTATTCTTTATTGCTTCTCGTGGAGATTTATACCATAATAGGAGCGGCAACAACAAACCTTCGGGATACGAGACCCACCTGCCGCCCAACACTACCCTGCAACCCGGGGAAATGGGTCTGGCAAACTCGGTTTCGGAGAGTCGATCACTAGTCGTTTAATGATTAATGTTCAAAGTTCACGGGTTGGTTTGTTGTCTCTCCACAACCGGACGGTACAGCTGCTCCTGGGCCGCGGTGCAGCATCACGCTGAGCAGACAGCCTGACATCACAAACCGACAGGAGCAGAAGCCAAGCGGCCATCAGTTAGCAGCTGCTGCAGGAAACTAGACTGAGGGACATAAATAGATTTTAAAAAAATAAAGCGAATAAAAAAATTCACTCGATTACTCGGATTTTTCTTTTTTTTTAATTAGTATTTTTCCCCCCCCGATTTGACGTTCGTGTTCGTCGTCTGCGGAGGAAATTCCAAACGCGTCGTGGTTCTGCGATGCAGCGTGACCAAATGTGGAAAAATTCCGGGGGGGTGGGGGTGGATATTTTTTGTCGGCAGCACCTGATGTCAGGTAACGACGGGACTTCCCAGACTGACGCACCGACCCAAAGTCACCTGTTTAAACAGGAGCGGAAAAGGAATCGCTGGATGTTGGGCCCGCCCGACGGCTGAGGGGGCCGCGCCCCACTGCCTGGCGAGTCTCCGCCTCCCTGCGTCTCCCGGCGAATAAATCCGCGGTGACAAAAGGGTGCCAGGGAGGCGTGCGTCTGCGAACGCGTGACTCAGTCGGCATCAGTTACTCCGGCGTCTGCAAGCGGCGCACGGAACAATTAGAGAAGAGGGCGGCCTTCCCGGGCGGCGAGCCGCTAATGCGCTTATTCCAGCAATTCCGCAGCGCCGCTCTCATTTCTCCAGGCGAACCGAAAACACATTTTCTGCAGGATTTCGCTAATTAGTTATCTGAACGAATTCAATTCCTTCCTGTATCCGCCCCCCCCACAAAACCCCATTTTTCTTAGGCGCGCAGACACCTCTGTCGCGCGGCGCCGCGTTTTCCTCCTGCCTAATCTGATCGCCCCACTCCGCCGGCCGCGCGTTGGCGATGCCGTGCGTTTTCCCGCAAACGCCGCTCCCCGTCACCCCTGGGTCGAGAACCCGGGTGACGCGGGGTGCGACCCTTCCGCTACGCTCCGCCGATGTCGCTGACTCGCATGTCACCGACTCCCGACGCACACTGCTCACTTGGACGCCGGGCCGCAGCGGGGTGGGACGCTAACGTGGGCCGACAGCCGGCCGGGGGAGACCCCCGAGCACCCGGCAGCCCCCTGCCACCCCCTGTTAAACTGATGCCTGCCACGGGGGCCGAACGGCAGAGCGTACGTCAAAAGGGAGGTCGGAACTCGCCGCGTCGCCTGCGTGACCCAGCGCGCCCCCGCTCCGTCTCGTCTGCACCATCCCGTACCGCCCAGCTGGGTGGGCGGACGAAACGAAAAAAACAGGAAACGCGAGGAGGGGTCGCAGCACCCAGACCCTCCCTGGTCCGACGGCGAAACGGCGAAAGGTGTCGCTCACGTGCCACCACGGCGCGGCTTCCTGTTCCTGGAGCTCCTCCCACTTGAGAAGGACAGGTGCACCGTGAGTTGGACCTCGCGCCACCGGGACTGTGTGTGATCTGTGACAATATTTAGCGCGCGGGGCCCGGTCCCTGACCGGCCACCATCCAGTAGAAGCCAGATCGCAGCCCAGAGCTGTGACGCCAGGAGCAGATGGAGCAGAAGGACCTCATTACCATGCAAGGCATAACGTCTGTCAGATGCTGGGGAAGCGTGACTGCAGCAGAGAGCGGCTCCCGAGGACGGCCCGCTGTATGACCACCCAGGCGGAAAGCAGAGGGCCCGTCAGCCGGAGACGAGACGCCCTCCCCAGGTAGCCCTGTCCCTCCGCGCTCGTCCCACTACCTGGCCCACGCCCCTTCTAAAAGCAGCTCGCAGGAAGGACCAAACAACCTGGACCCCCCCCCCCGTGGCCGAAAGCTGCGGAGGGTGCAATAGCAGGCCCCCCTCCCGGGACGTAAACCTGTTTCTCGGGTGCGGACGGCGTGTAAGACTTCCGGCTCAGAGTGGTTTAATGATGCTCCTCTCTGCTGTCACTCCAGCTGGTCGTGGCACAGAAACACTGTGGGCTGAGGTGTGAACAGTGGGCGTCTGGGAAGGCAGGGGGGGCTTTTTCACACCAGCCTGTGTGTACGTACATACATACACAAGCGCATCTATAATATACCATACATGTACGTATATCTCACGCACAATGAAAACAAATAATAAATAAACAGGCAAAAACAAAAAAAAAAATCAGCAGATGGTACAGTGTTATTATATTTATCCGAGCCCCTTCTCCAGGGTGGCTTTTCAGCGATTTAAACAGCTGGCTGCTTTTTACCGCCGCAGTTCCGGGTAAGGATCTTCGGCAGGAGCGGGGATTCGAACCCGGAAGGTGACGGCTTGGACCGCTGCCGGCCGAAAACGGAAGCTAACCGCCGCCGGTGGTTAAACTGAACACAAAAACGCGCGCGCGCACGCGTCGCGTCCATCACCTGCGACTGTCACGGCGTCGCCCTCGGCTCGTCCCCGTGACCCTTGGCCGCTAATTGGCGGTGGCAGTATGTTTCACATGCTGTCCAATTACGGGCAGCGCCGTGAGCCCAGGCGTCGTCCCCGTTCCTAATTATCTGTTACTAATTTAAATTTTGGCGACGGCACCGTGCCGAAGGACCGTAATGTAAGTGTTCCTGTCATTCGCCAAGTAATTTGATTTAGGCTCCAGTACAGTACTAATTAAATATACTATTTATGTGCAGCGTGCAACTTTATTCCGAGGCCCATCTGTGTCTCATCAGCTGGAGGACAAGGCACGCGGCGGGGGGAGGAAGCGGATGAAGCGAGAAAGGGGCCAGGGGCTCTGCAGAGGCCACTTGGGACCCATGTCCTTCTCCGGAGCTGGAGATGATCTGAGGCGTGAGGTGATTCCCACCAAAAGCGCGTGGCGAAGACTGACCGGGCAGGTCAGAAGCCTGCTGAGTTCTCCAGGATTCTCATCGGCTTTGAGGGATCTTGTGTTTCTGCGTTTCTTCTGGATTCTTTGCGGTTCCGACGACACCGATTCTCTGCGGGGGCGAGTCTTCCGGGTTCTGTGGGCTGCGGTAGTTTTCTTTAGTGGTCTTGTTTAGGGTTCTGTTGGGCTTTGAGGCGTTTTTGAGGAGTTATTTAAGGTTGTTACGTATTCTTCAGGGTTCTACGGGTTTCTCTGGGATTTCGGGCGGGTTCTCAGATCCTCTGACGCATTCTCGAGGGTTCTGCAGACTTCACCAGATTTCTTTGGTGGTCTTCAGGGTTCTGCTTTAGGGTTCTACAGGGCTGGGAGGTATTCTTTATCTTTCCTTGACTTGGATTCTTCAGGGTTCTAATGGGTTACTAGATGCAGGATTCATTCAATGAGGGTCTGAGGTGTTCTGTAGGGTCAGTTTGGGTTTCTATTTGATTTTGGGGGATTTACTATGGGATTCTGTAGGCTTCTTTTTTCCATCTGGGTCACATTACAGTCTTCACGCACACAGCGGACCAGTAAATACAGTCATGTTGCTCCAGACGAACCAGGTGAGATGATGCAAATGGCTGCGGTACCATGAACATCAGCAGGTGCCAGCCGGTCACAGTCCAGGTCCTGCTCTGAACTGAATGTTCGCCCTTCCCAGCGTGCAGCTCTTCTTTATTTAAACCCCCGATTATACGCCTGCGGCAAAATCGTGATGAAATAATGAGAAACAGAAGAAAACGCCGAGCAGCAGGTAACGTGGGGAAAACCTGAATATTTCTAAGCACGCGGGTCCACCCTTCTCGCGACACCTTTCCGCCTCGCTCAAAAAACAATTTGCACATTTGAAATATTCACCTTCAACGCTTCTGATGTTTCCACGTCGCCGCTGCTTCCCCCCCCCCCCCCCCCCCCCCCCC
>UFQX01000350.1:3136-33230 GCA_900497675.1 Arapaima gigas | reverse complement strand
TCCCCCCCCCCCCCCCGCAGCCGCTACAGTGTGATTTTAGTCACGGCGGGATCAGAGCGCAGACTTTTAAATGGGAAACTTCCATACGAACGATTTGAGGACAAAATTTACCGGGTTACGACCTTGCGAAGGACCCCTCTGTCGTGTGATGGCAAAACCCTCAAAAGAGGCGTTGAAATGTAAGCGGAGCAGGTTTCTAAACTCCTCCTCCTGTCTCCTATGCAATATTAAACCGAGGATATACATTTGTACACAGTCGCCCCGAAATAATTTGTTTGCTTTGGGGGAAGCCGAGCCGAGCTGTCGACCCCACATCATCCCACCCTCTCCTGGCGAAGCAGGATACTCCCAACAACCCATCAGCACCTCAGTGGCAAAAGAGCGAGAAGGGTGACAAGGGTGAGCCGTCACATATTTAAGGAACCGTACAGCAGGGTTACACGGTCACCCTGCTGACGTCGCCCGCCGTCCCGGTCCCCCGAAATCACCTGCGACTGTTTTAAATAAGGGGCCGGACTTCCTGTCTGCCGGGGTCCCGCCCACGTGGCTCTTTAAGGGATACCGACAAAGGAGACAAAGGTGACGCTTGAACTTTCGGCGTAATCCGATTAGAACGCGACTGACAACGTTTCGGTCCCGCCGCCGATTTTCCGCAGTCGACGAAAAGCGGCGACTCCCTTTCGGGCCTTAAAATCGGAGCACGAAGGGCGAAGGCCAACGGGGAAAATGTTCGTTTGCTCCACGCTTTCCGAGACCGGAGAAACAGCAAATTATTATAAACAGCTTGGGAAATGCAAATATGGTTATAACTGTAATGAGCTATAAAATGTAATACAGAACTTCAAGAGTTTCAATATTTAAAATGTTGCTACGCATTGTGTTTTTTTTTCCTTTTTGGGGAGAAATCCCATTTATAAAATTTATAATAAAGTTTATAAATTGATCAAAAGCTGTAAGTTGTTATCCAAACTGCATTTTGTCACAGATTTTTGGCCATTTTGTTCCTGTAATGAACCAAACTAAAACAAGAAATATGACTCAGAAATATGTTCTCTTCTTGGCACAAGTTGCCGAGTGGGAAACAGGCACCTCCAAACAAATACAAGGCCTCGGCGTTTTTTTTTAAATTTTTTTATGTTTTAATTTTATTTTCTTTAAAATGAATGTGGCGCTGCAGGTCACACTTGTGTGTGGAAATGTAAGCAGTATGTGGAACCTGAAGACTGCTGAGGACGTCTCTAGAGAGGGGCTCCGAGGGAAAGTACCATGAGGTGTGTCTGTGTGTGTGTGTGTGTGTGTGTGTGTGTGGATGGGGCTGTCACAGGAGGCATCTCAGCCCCGATGATCGGTCGGCTGTCAGAACACTCATTATGGATTCACAGTCATATTAATATTCATCAGGTGGAGTTCTGCTTCACGGCACAGGTACTCGCAGAAAAATATGCACTCGCGAGCGCGCGCGCGCACGCGCGCACACACACACACACACACACACACACACACACACACACACACACACACACAAGCCTCCCAGGACGGACGGAAATCTTGCACCGGACCTTTCCCCTCCTGCACCCTTCCCCGCCAGGCCTCCTTCCCAGGCCCCTTCACGGCGCCCTTACAACATGTGCCCCCCTCCTGGCCCCTGGTTCGCGGGCCTCGGTCGTGGCTCCTGCTTGCCCGGATTGGAAAAGCAATAACTTGGAGGATTAGAGGGGAATAAATATTTTATCAAGAACTGTGGGACAAGCACGGTGGCCGGCAGCCAGCTGGATGTAACGTCGGGGTAAACCTCGCACAGACGAGGCCGGTGGCTCCCGCTCGTCCTTCGTCTGCTCGGCAACCCACCGCGTCCGCACGTCAGGCTCCGCTAGGCCGGTTCTGAAAATCTGCTCTCTGGCGGAACCAGCTTGTGCGCAATTTAATGCTTGACCTTTGCATTTCATTTGTCCCCTTTAATTAATGAAACGTGCCCACCGTATTCTTGTAAAGCGGTTCCCTTTGTGGGAAAAACACAGGCGGCGAGTGAGGAAGAATAAATGAACGTGTGAAACGTTCATTGTGTTCCATCTGCACGGGCCTGGCCTGCTCCCCTGGACAACCCTGCTGGCTCCGTGCCTTTAGTGCATTCTTTATCCTGGTCCATTGTAGACTCAGATGATGTTAAATTCATCTCAAAGACTGTGTTGTTGGGTCAGACAGTTGAGAGGGGAGGAAAAAAAAAAATCTTGGCAGAAACAGAACGAGCCACACGACCGAGGGGGGAGAAAACCTTGAGATCTCTTCAGAGGCCCGAGAGCCTGATTTCGCAGACAAACTAATGAATGATCCAGCCTTGAATACCTCTTTCGTATGTATGGGATTCACCCAAATGGAGGGAGAGACTCACGAAGTGGAGCCTCATTAGGTGGGAAGGATGGAGGAAAAGTAAAGGATGAGGAGGAGAGAGTAACTGTGAGCTGTCCTAGAAGGGGCTCGTTCAAACCCGAACGGTATGCTGAGGAACTGAAAAGTCCCCGAAGAGCATCCACTGGGGCTCCGAAGCCAATCCGCTTGAGGGGACCCTCGGTTTTAATGAGCGTCACATGAGGACAGGGTTCCATCGATCTCCAGGTAAAGACCCTAATAAATGATCCCTGGTCACCTCCCTGTTTAAACGGACCTAACAAACAATCGCTACTTGCCACCCTCTTTTGGAGGGGCCACAGTTTGGCTGCTCCGTGTAAACGATCACCTGCTTTAAAGGATTAAAATCCTTCGGATATGACAGCGCGGTGTAAGGAAATCCTCTTTAATTTACCTTTGGCTTTACTTTTACTGTAATATGACAAAAAGAGCCATTGTTTCATTGCAATAAAACGCACGAGAAAACCGTGGCCCTCGGGGGCTCAAGCTCGGTGATAAATTCCCACATTTGTTATCAGGCAACTTTCAGGCTTCGGCAGTTAAAAATGAAGAGGTGCTCGACTTTTACGAACACCGTGACGGTCGCAAAGAGGTGACGCTAGGTGACCGGGACGGGTGGCGGCGCTACTGTGTCACTGTGTCACCCCACTGCTATGAAACAGTTTGTTTCATGCGGGAATGGGGTTACGGTTAGGGTTAGTGACACGTGTGTGTGTGTGTGTGTGTGTGTGTGTGTGTGTGTGTGTGTGTGTGTGTGCGTGTGTGCGTGTGTCCTTCTCTGTCTGCAAAACCGACGGCTCATTCCGACCTGGCCGTGCAGCAACCCGCCTCGTCCAGGTTCTGCAAAATTAAGGATTATTACTGCAGGCACCACAGCTGCCCTCCAAACGCAGCGTCACCCGAAGAGCCGTCAGCGGACGCGCCGCGCTCGGCAAAAGGCCGCCGCGCACCCGCCGTTTGTCTTTCGGTCTAATTGCGTTCGGTGCGCCCGGGTGACCAGGCGAGGGTGGGAATGCTGGCTCAGGGCACCGGGCTGCTGAGCGAGGGGGCCGGAACGGGAACCCAGCCACAAACCGGTCACGGCTCATCTCCGAGACACGTGAGCCAATCGAAACACCCCGGATCGCTCCGGGCCCCGTCGCCTTCCCCAAACGTAGCGTCGACTGGCGCCTCCTCCAGCCAATCGCGTCTCCTGCTCCAAGCGATGCCCACACCCCTTTCCCAAAGTAGTACGCAGGGCACAGACCGAGATGCGGAATCCCCCCGGCGCTAATACACGTATTTAATAAGTGCGCCCGACCGACGGCATTTGCCGTTAGACCCGCGCGAGTATGAAGAGGGAAGTCTATTGTTATTCCGAGTATCAGTTACACGGGAAGTGACACTAACGCTACGCCACGCAGGACAGTATCTGCGGGAAGGCAGATAAGGATTTGATTTAACATCCAATTAAAAGGCGTCATTGAAAAATTACTTCAAATAAGCCTTTTATTTTCCTTAATCAGTCTTCGATTCAAGTCTTCCTCGGCCGTACTCAGCCACGTATCGAGGACTCATGAATTTTGATTAAAAAATCTGAGGCCGTTTCTAACCAAAGCAGATTTTTTTGTTACAGTGTTTGATAGAAATTTAATAAATCTATGAGCCACTGCCAGCTCCATTTATCAACCCGTTTCCACAAGACTGGGCCATTATGTCCGGGCGGTAAATTATGAGGAAGCCAGCAAACCAAAACTGTGCAGAACGATACTGAAGAAGAACTATAATCACCTCCAGTGAACCATATAATTGCAGTGGAATACGGATAGGCGAAACATTAGCCCCGCTTCCAGCGTGTGACACAGCCGCATCTGGTTAAGGTGTCTTGTGGTAGGCCGGAAGCCAGGGTGGACCGAAGATGGATGTACACAAGCACACGCCGACTTTCAGGCGCGTTAGCACACGGTCACACATAAATCAGGACCGTGTCCTCCCAGCTGCAGTCGCTGTAAAAGTCTGAACGCCAGGACCTCGGTGACCCTTCCTTCGGGTCAACCCCCGGATCCCCAGCTGTCCCGTACGGTCACGTCAAGCGTATAAATAAGACGTCGCCTGGGTTCACCTTTCCGCCAGCTGTCAGATGTACATCTCCACTCTCCTCCCTCCGTTTCCAAGGTGGGAAGAAGGATCGATCTAAGTACAAGATGTCAGGATGCATTTTTCAACAGTTGCTCCTCCGGAAAACCTTCTCCACGTGTGACGGCCCTGCCGTCCTGTACGAGACGTCCCTCAGCAGGTATGTTGTGACATCTAAGCACTGAGACAGGGGAACCACTGACAGGGCAAAACCTGGAGGCCTGAGGGACCTCTGCCCAGGTCTGAACTCTTCAACCACGACACCCGTACCGATTTTTCCATTAATTCATTTAGCTGATGCTCTGCGACTGGCAACTTACAATGTTAAGCTACTTACAGAGATTTGGCCATTTGCACAGCTGGGTAACTTCAATGTTTAAGTATCTCGCTCTGCAGTACGAGGGGGGATTCGAAAACGAGGATCTCGAAGTTCAGCAGCAGCGACTCGGACCACCACGCCACCTGCTGCCCCCCGGCCCTGCAGACACGCTGCGCGCCAGCTACTTTATCACTTGTTTTGTTCTCTACAACATAATATCCTCCTCTTATGAGTGTTTATGCAAATGGCAGATCGGGCTAAAACTGCAATTACGTTTTGATTTATTCCACAGTCACTGACCGTTATGTTAGTAAAGGTTGGAAAAGCCAATTTTGCCGGTAATTTCTTTCGGCGCACTGCCGGGGTTTGCGCTCTCCTGTTGTACAACATAATGAGAGCGGGGGGCTCCTGACACGCAAAACCCCTTTGTCATCCCATGTCCGACAGCCCGAATAAACCACGCCGCGCGTATTGTGCGTGCGAACGTGGCGTCACGCTGGCGTTCGGAGAGCGACGCGGCTTCGCGGCTCGTGCCGCTACCTCCTCCACTTTGGGTGATCTCTTACTTTTTCGCTCGCCCGGATCACGCAGCACACTAACCACCGAAAGGAATTCAAAAAATGACTCGGAAAAAAAAAAAGTAAGTTCTTTCCAGAGCTGAAAGAAGCCAGACAGAAAGCGGGTTACTTGCTTAACTACAGTGCACCACTGGGACTATAAATCAAACGGCTGTGGTCTACAAAGAGCTGTAATGGATCAGGAACACCCTTTCTGAGAAAAGGGAAAAAATAATATAAAATAGAACAAAAAAGAAAAGGCACTTGGTGAGAGTACATCCAGGACTCTGTGTGTGTGTGTGTGTGTGTGTGTGTGTGTGTGTGTATTGTGTGCAGATACACATGCAGGCACCCTCACCCTGGCAGTGCCAGTACACCAGCTGTCTTGAGCACACTGCCAACTGCCAGGTTGGCACCGCAGACAGACAGGGCAGAGGCGGACATCACAGCAGACAGGCTGGGGGTGTGTGAGTCAGCCAGAGAGCAAGGACAGAACACACACACACACACACACACACACACACACACACACACACACACACACACACACAGCAGTATGGATGCAGCGTGAAGAACACAACAGAAGGTGCTGAACCCCATCCTGAAAACACGGTGGAGAAACACACCAGAGCGTCACTAACACGTGATGTGTCACGTTTTAAAGCGAGAAAAAAAAAAATCCCTAAAAAACCAGAAATGACCCCAGCGCCTCCCCGGAGACACACGAAACAAAGAAATAAATAAATAAGTAATACATGCAACACTGCAAAACGCTCTTTGCACCTTTAGTTCTTGCCTTAAAACACCGACCGTTTTAACGGAGGCTTTTAATTTCTTGGGAACATCTCCAAGAAGTCCATTTCTCAGGTTTTAATGTCCTTATGGGGACCCTTTTTTCAGGAAAATATCCCTACAGGATCAACAACACATGTAAAATACTGCCACATGCTCGTTCCCCAGCGCACACACATGCGCACACGCGCGCGCGCGCGCACACACACACACACACACACACACACACACACACACACACACACACACACACACACCTCAGCTGCTCTCTTGGAAACACTGGTGTGATGAATTGTTTCCAGCACAAGCCATTTCTTCACAGAAATGGGTCTCCTTGGAACAGCGGCGGGTGGGGGGGTGGGGGGGTGTTTCTCAACACCCACGTCACCCCACCCCAGTCCCCCCCCACGTGCACTTAGTTGCCACATTACTACACTTCATCAGCTGCCACAGAGCAGCACTTGTCAAATAGGTAAAAACCGCTGGAATTATGGTGGTCCAATGTTGCTGAGGGTGGCTGAGAAGCTATGATGGAACCAGGGGCCGCATGCTGCCTGCTGGGTCTCAAGGGTGCCTCCTGCAGGAGCAGGGTGGTAAATTGCAGCCCACGAGCGTTGGTTCTGCCGTCCCGTCCATGTGCCGCCTCCTTCATAACACCCGACTCTGGTTCTGGGCTGGCTGCACCACTGCCCCGTGGGGGCGAGCCGCCATCTTGGCAGGCATCAGCACCATCTGGAGCTGTCAGAGTACTGGGCACCTTTCTGCCAAGGCAGAACCAGCCCCTGTCTGAGCAAGAACAGCAGGGAGACATCAGCTCGCACCAGCTTGAGGATCGGCGATCAGCTCGTCGGGTCTGTCCTCTTTTCACCCTGTGGTCTTAGGAGGCATCACTTCCCGCTTTCGCCCCCCTCCCCCACCCTCCGTTCCACCTGGGCTGCAGCCATGAGTTCTGTCTGATTCCTGGCAGTGGAAGCACCTTAGGAATGGCTCGGCAAGCACCTGCAGGTGCTGAGCTGCCAACCTTTCCATTGGACAGCGACCAGGCCTCCCCACACACGCAATACCTCCGTCGTCACGGGAACATTTCCATCCCTCTAATGCGCACCTCCGCAAACCCCCAGGCCTGCAGCTGCCATCACAGCGATTGTGGGCATAGCTAAAAGGAGATATTGTTCTCCGTAACCCGGCAACGCTCCTGCTCGCCTCAAAAGGCAGGGTGGGCCTTGGCTTCGGCCGGCGCCAGGGGATGGACCCTCGACACAGCCACCCTTCTGGCCTCCCGCTCCCTTGGTGCGGGATATCAAAGGCGATTGCGCGGCACCGACAAAGTGCTCCCGACCGTACTAAATATCGCCGCTGCGTAACGTTGCCCAAGTGCCAGCTAATCTCCTGACGGGTGTCAGAATTCCATCTGGGAATTGATGACGGGAAGACAAAACCCTCACATTCCTGCCAGCACTTCATTCCTTTTTACAGCACAAGATCAAAAAGATATCTTGCCTACAAAGCAACCTTCACATCAAGGTAAGGTGACCAAGAAACCAATAAATGAGCCAATAAATAAATCTGCCTGTATGATGAAGAATTATCTCACTTAAGCACCTCAGATCCTGTCATGTAAACATTTGATCCAGCTGCCCAGTTTAAGCTGACTGGCAGCTGGGAGGTGGTGACCTCAGCTTCCGATTGGCTACCGGAAGAGGGTTTCAGATGGCAGCCTCGGTTTCTGATTGGCTTCTGAGCGAGGTGTTCAGCCTCTGACTGGCAGTTCAAAAGAGAGGCTTTGGTCTCGGACTGGCCACTATAGTGAAGTCCGGTGTGAGAACTAACCGGGGAGATCTGAAGGGGGTAGTGAAAACTGCCCAGTCCATCAGCAGGAGTTCACTGCCCACCATCCAAACCACCTACAAGCGGCGCATCAGGTAAGTTCACAACATCACCGCAGACCCCTCTCAAACCTTCCCTATCTGTTTCCACCACTGCCCTCTGGGAGACGCCATCGCACCCTGAAGGCCAAAACCACCTGGTTCAGTAACATCTTCCTACCACAGGCTGCTGAACTCCAACATCTCAGGTCTGACCGCCACCACCCCTGTCTATACACACACACCCCGTGAAGGACCGGCATCCCTATTTTATACACCACGAACCCGAGGAACTTTCACGCTCCCAGGTACACTTGCTTTACACGGGTGTTCGACAAAAAAACACTCTTCAATTGTTGAGATGTTTCCTCCTCTGACTGGCTCTCGACATGGTAACCTTCAGCAGTCAGCAGGTGCTTCACACACGAGCCCGGTCCCCATCGGTGACGCAGTGTTTCCGTGTTCATGTCTAAACTAATCCAGCCGCGGTGTAGGGTTTAGCACAGCGTCGCTGAGTCACTCTTCACCGCGTGGTTTCCACAGTAAAGGACTGGATGGGAGTGGTTACCAGATAACGTCTTCTGCACAAATGCCAGGAAAACACGGCGCCTCCAACGTCCCCGTGTTAGAAGCCAGGCTTTGACGTGAGACGCCACCCTTGCTTACACCCTCTCTCTGTCCCCTCAACCTGTTTGCTCAGACAGCGGAGGGGGGCGGGCGGGCGTTTCATTTCCACTGACGTGACCACCTGTCACCCCCAGCGCCCTGAACCCGCATCTCTGTCAGCTTCCCACTGAGTTAACAGAGCCTGTCGCCCCGCCGCGTCACACAGCCCACGTCTGTCCCAGCAACCTTTTGGTGGGTACAAGCGTTTCCAAAATGGGTCAGATGTTTGTATTTCTGGGCACTCTGAGGAGCTTGGGATGGGGGGGCGTTCACAGCCAAGCGAGAGGACGCCATAAATCCGCCGACGTTAATAAGTATGATTAACAGGTAAACAATCATTTGTTAATGTACACGGAAGCATCGAATAACTCATCCCTCGCCCAGGAAAAGTCTTATAACCTTGGAACAATTTATCTTGCAGAGAAAACACTCGGCGTCTCCGTGTTCTCATTAGCTAATGCGGTTTGCATGTGGCGCTCAACGTGTGTTAACACTCTCTCTCTCTCTCCCACACACACACACGCACACACACACACACACACACACACACGCGCGCGCGCGCGCGCGCACGCGCTAGCGTACAGCCGCTTGCACAGCCTACGGGTTCATTTCTACGCACTTCAGTGGTCAACTGGTGGAGGTCGAGAACAACGTGGCGACGGCCGGTCGCTTCCCCGACTGTCGTTTTTCCCTTCAACGCCACGTGCTAAGACGCCTAACCCGCAGACTAGCGACCTGGGCAGGTGTGTCATGTATTATAACGCAAATAAATGGTGAGTGAAGAAAAAAGCAGGGATGTTACCCATGTTCTCTTTTACAGAGCGCGAAATGGTGATGGAGGAGGAGGCACGCATGGCCGCGTTCTCGCCGGCACACGGAGCTCGTATGCGCAAAACAGTGCCGAAGGAGGTCCTTCCGAGCCGTGACGCCGTCCAAAAAGCACCGCGTACAGCAGAAAAAAGGACACGTGTAGTTCCTTCCTGACTCCGCTTACGCTAAAAGGGGCAGGATGATGCAGACGCGGGAGGTTTAGAGTCCCCGGTGTTGCTAAATGATCCAGACGCTATAAACCGAGATTCATCATCTTGCCGTAGGTGGGAAGATGTTCACGCTGGCTGCTCGGGGGAAAGGCTGCACAACAGGGTCCGACCAAGAGTCCTCAGGACAGGGCCACACGCACCACCCTAGAGTAGGAGCGTAGTGCATCTCAATAGGGGGGTTTAAATGGGCGGGTGGATGGGATATGGAGGTGGGGTGGCCTGTGGTGACCCCTTAAACCCCCAACCTCCCACCTAGATGCTCCCTGAATGACTCGAACCATTCTCCTCCCCCCCAGAGCGTTGACATCTCTCACACTCCACAAAGCGGCGGATTTGACGTGTGAATCACGCCGGCTGCGTAATCCCACCAGAATCCTGCGCAAACCCCTCTCCGTAGCTCAAGTTCATCTAAATAATCTCCAATTAAAGGAGCTGTAGGGAGAGGCGGAGGGTTTGGTGCGGAGACACGGAGGCAGCATCACGGTGGGCCGGGCAAGTCGGGGGGGGGGGATGTTTACCCCGTTCCTACCACGGTGGGCCCGGCTGCTCACCGGCAACGCTGCCATTAATTAGCGCCATCCATCACCGTTCACGCCCCGCTTGGGATGCGTGATGCGAGCCTACACACACACACACACACACACACACACACACACACACACACAGTCTCACCAGACGCATGGCAGATTCACCTCCACAGAGCGCAGCAGAGGGGCGCCACCGGAGACCACGACATTAATCAGCTTAGGCTCTTACGTATTTTACTTAACACGTAAAACATCTTACAGCTTTACAGCTTGATCCTCGACCGAAAAAACACATTTGTCCACCGCCTTCGAAGGTAAGAAGCTATGAAATTGGACAGATGACGGACGGAAAGAAGGAATTAGTTAACGGACAGCGTTGTTTACTTATTCCGGGTTAGCGGCCATCGCCAGACCATTCGGAGGTGACAAACAACTCGACCTTGGCGGGTATAACCCCCCCCGCCCTTTTCGGATGTAGTCACGTGACCCCACAACCATGCCGGGTGGGGGCAATGGACACCCAGCACGGCGATCCTCATCTTTTCCACCTGACTGCCCTCACAGCGTGGCGGCGGCGGTGGCGGCGCTCGCTTCCCGCAGCCCCTCCTCAAATCGACTCGCCGTGTCGATGAAATAAAAAAAGCAAAACATAACAAACTATTTTTTCCCAGCTGATAAACAGGGATTTATATCCAGTCTCGCCACCTCGGTATTATATATTCATTGATTTCTAAACTGCCTTTAACAGCCCTACAGATGTGAAATACTCAGAATTCCACTTTGGCACTTCTGCGCGGGATTTGCATATCTGGTCACAGTCTGCTTGACATACTCGCAAAATTGCACAGCGGGTATTTTATTACAAACCGCCGCCGATATTCCGCGCCGAAAATAAATTAAAAAGACTAAAGACCTAACGGTGGGCCGCGTTATGTATTGTTCTGTAACGCCTGCAGCCACCGCGGTTTTCCGGGGGCATCGGGGGCGAGTCGGGGGGTGGCTAATCCAGCTTCGGGGCCACGCCTGCACCCCCCGGGGGTCAGAACCTGGACAAGTGTTGGATCGGCGTTAATTTAGTGTTCGTTTAATAGCGGGTCTGATTGTGGAGGGCTTATTGGGGGGGATGCAAACAAGGGGGGGGGGCTTAATGAAGGAAACGCTCTTAATGGGGAGCACTTATCATTGGTGTTATTTATTTTAATTAATATCCAGTTTTACTCGTTACTCGTGGGGTTTAAACTGACAACCACTTGGGTCTGACTACCTGGTTATGGTCTCTGAAATCATGTACCGAAGAGCGCTTCGTGACATCATTAGCCTGCGCTCCGATTCCCCGTCGAGGGGCACCGTGAGAACGGCATCCATCTGCAGGTAGGGGGTGGTACACCTGCAGTCCATTTATGTTTTTGTCTCCATCCATCTATTCATCCATCCATCACTGATGGCCGCACGGTCACACGCGTTCACACGGCACGGGCGATCCGTAGCGACCGATGAACCGTAAACACGTCTTTGGAGACGAGTTCAAGGATCTCCACGGTGGGCGGGGCCACTTGAATGACAGATCTCACAGCTACAGGTTCGTGGGGGGTTGGATTTAATCAGTAGGGGCCGCCACCTGATCGGGTTTCAGCCAGTGGAAGATGCTGGAAAAACCTTGGATCACATCGCCCCCAGCGGAAGACTTAACCACCAACGTGAAGGTTGCAGCTGCGAACGTTACGGACACCGTTCTACTCTCGCTCGGGCAAAAAGGTGGCGCAGCGTGAGAGCCACCGCCTCGCCAGTCTGTGAAACCTTTGGTCCTCACACTTCCTCCGCATTAATATAATAAAAATCACTCACAAACCTCCCGCTGTAAGTCGCTTCGGAAAAACGCATCGGACACGTCAAAATGTTCAGAACCGGTCCCGTTGGAGCCGCTCGATGCCGAGAGTTTCCCTGAAGGACAGATGAACCGGAGCGCGGCGAAGTCCGCCGGAGCGTTTCCAGCTCCGTTCGTCATGTAAACACACCCCCTGAATTTGTGTAATTTAATTCGGCCGCGATGTGTGTCCTTCAGACTCGCGTTACAATCTCGGAACGACGGCGAAATCATTAACGCGTTCAAAACCCGCCGGCGCGAGAGGCTGCGCGTGCAGCCGGCCCCGAGCTAATGAACACGCGGCGCGGGCCACGACAACGCCGCCGCGCAGCGCTCTAACAGCACCCCAAAAAACGGGTCTGTTTTCTTTGTTAAACCGCTGTTTGGCTGCAAGAGCCGGCCTGGGAGATAATGGCGTGCCGGGAGAGGGGAGCTCGGGTGCGAGATTAAATCCGCGTTTTAATTTGACACCCGGCGAAAGCAGCCCTGTCGGCTGCGGCGGCGCGGGGTACGAGTGGCTCCTGCCTTGGCAGCCGAGCTCTGCGGAACGCTATCTTTCTTTTTCGCGCTTTGACAAGCAGCCCAGGAAAATGGCTTTTGATGGGTTTTATGCAAATGACACCAGCTGTTACTTCAAATGAGGATCCTGCCTAATAATTTGTCTTTTTATTTATTTTCTTGCCGGCCCCGGGAAGAGGGGGATGCTCACTTCTGCCTGCTGATCCACTCGGACCTGACAAGCTGTTAGGTGTGACCCGCTCTGGCCTTTAGTACAAGTGGTCCCGCCCCCCGCAACCACACACACACCTCCAGGTGGCCTTCTGACTGAGCCCCGGTCGGGGTGCGATGTTGACACACACCCGGCATGCAGTGGTATTTACGGTAATATTAAGCGCACCAAAAACTCAAACCCGACACCGAGCACTTTGGGCAAGTCGGTATTTTTTTATTATATATTTACCTACCCATCTGACCTCTCTGTAACATGACTCCCAATGTTAGGTGTGCACATTAAGCTGCTCATGTTAATGTACCTGTGTAATGAAGGGCACAGCAGCAGGAGCTGGGATTCAAGCCCAGGCAGAAGATCTGGCCGCTACTTATTTCCCACCCCCTGTATTTACTGTACGTATTCAGCAGAATCTGTATGACTAGAACATATTGAATGACCTACCTAAATCACTTTGGAGGATGACGCGTGTGAGTAAAATGCAGGAGACAAGAGTTGGGTCTGATGGAGCACCGTATCTTCCAGGGTTCACGTTCCTGCCTGGCCTATGGCTCTGAGGGGGTCCGCACGCCTACAGTCCACAGTGTTGCGTTTATTAACAGCGGGGTTGTCTATATAAGTTGCCTCAAAGATGCACATTAGCAGACCCAGCTAATTCAGGAGGGACTTCAAACCATCACGGCCTCCTCCTGAGCTGCACAGCCCTATCTTGGCACCGTCGAGATCCACAGCCCACCAGCGGATCCCTCTCTGGTTTCCCCAGGACTGGCAGGAGCATCTACCCAGTATACATCATCTCCATCCCCAATTCCCAGCGCGCCGACACCTGAAGACACACACACACACCACACATCCCACCACCTGACCACTCCCACATGAGGCCTCCCAGACGACCACGCAACCCTCATCGACACCCAGACTACCGTCCTGCTGGTCACTTCCGACTGGACATTCAGGGCTCGGCATTAACAACTATCCGACTGCCCACGTAACTTCGTAAAACGTTCGTATTCAGACAGACAGAACTGTTCCGAAACCTGTCCATCAAAACAAAGAAACCGTGACGCCACAAACTGCATCATCTGCTTTTTTGTTTCCCAACACATCTTGGTGCCAAACCCTTAAAAATAAAGCCAAATATCCCCAATGTCTTGCTGTTCTTGTGCGATTCGCTTCACGCGGCACGCCGACTGCGTCCATTACGGTTAAAAACGCGCAAACGGTACATATTTGTGTTGAATTCCCATCCACTAAAGGGCATTTTAAACATAGACATTCACTTGTTTTTGTCTTTCTGGAATGTTCCAGCTGGACAAGCGCACAGCTCGACGGGATACGTAAAAAGTACGCGTGAGGAATCCAACGGAAAAAAAACGAACGCCGAGCCCCGGTTCGAAAGCACCCCGGCCGGGACTCGACCCTCTGACTCCGGCAGCCGGCTGGCACGACCACCCTTGCGAGGAGAAGGACGAGGACGACGGCGCCTAACAGTCCGAGGTCCCCCGGTCCCCACGTTTAAGTCGCCATTAAATCGCGGGGGCTCGCGGAACAAAGCGCGGGGGTGTCTGCTGCGACAAATAACTACACGTTCATTTACTCGAGTATTTATTTTCGATCCGAGGTCCTCTTACGGGGATGACGGCGACGGGAGCCGCTTTCCCTTCTTTTCTTTTTTTTCCCCCCAAACAAACAAACAAACAATTAAAAGCCCCTACTGAGCTGTTCATTGAATAAATCGCACAATTCAAATCGAGTCATCTGAGGATTTGCTATAATTTGTCAACTGTGCTGAGCTGAATTAATGCCTGGTAACACATCGCTGCGAAGATGTTCGAGAAAAACCCCCCCACATAATGAAATATGTTCCCTTCATTTGACCTTTTGTGAAACACGAAAAGGAACAAATTAGCAGGCGTCTGAACTCAGCCAGCGAATTGAAAAATTTAAATGACTTCACTGACCAAGGCTAGAGACGACACCGACTGTAATCGCTGATTATTCAAAAATATTTTAATGTATGCGTTTTAAGCCAACAAAGACGTGTTCGTATGTAACAAATCCTCAGTTAAATGTTCCTTTTTAATGGCGTTTCCATTGTGCCCATTGTTTGGCGAAAAACGCAGTAAACTGAGTTCATTTCAGAAACCGTCTACACCGGAGGACCAGCAAACACATTTATTAGCGGAAGTATTAGGGCTCATTATTCTATTATCTAACTCCATCGTGAGGTACAAGGGTAGAGTTGTACACTAAGCTGGAGCGATTTCCCCGTTTACACGGGTGGGTAATTTTTACTGCTTCCTCTCAAGGGCATTTCAGCAGGAGGTGGGATTCAAACCCAGGGTCTTTGACCGGAAGGTGACAGATTAACCACTACGCCACCTGCTGGCTGACACTTACACTGTGTCATAGAAACAAGACTCCCAGTTACACAAGGTGTGTCCCCGGTATTTCATTTAACTTTATTCCGTTCATATATTTTTGGACTGACGCTTAATACGAGCAAATCATTGAAAGCTTTAATACACACACACACACACACACACACACACACACAGACTTCTTTCTAACGTTAATTTCTGTTGGAAGTTCAACCATTTTGAACAAGTCAAGCCTTCGTCTCGTCTGCTGACGTCCGCCGAGTGCTGCCTCCCGCTAAACCAGAGGCATCGCTTTATTTATCCGCCTTTTGCGGCGACAAAGGCGCGATCCCAAACAGCAACGGAAATAACAGGCCCGCTATTCATCATCCGTGTCACGGCAGACGCGTCGTCGGAATTAACACGCGTGAAACACGGCGCTGCGGGAGCTTTTGTTTCGGAGCTGCTGCAAAAACGCCTCTTATCGACCGCTCTGACTGGGATTATGCTCAGAAATGTGGATGAAGCGGGAACAAATCTGCCGAGACTTGACGTCCACGATTTATTCCTGTATCATCCGCGTAATCGGCGTATCCGCTCCCCGTCCCTCCACGCACCACTGAGACAAACACATTGATATGCAGACGCGTTTCCTCCGTAGCATCTGAGAAGAAGGAGGACACGGTGCACGTGGGGGTCCGGAGGCAATCTGCTCGATTGCTATCGTCTCGTCGGCACACTGGTGCAAATGGCGCCACCTTCTTGTCATGGTCACCGTCCGCGGTCGCCACTCCTGGTACGAGACCACTGCTCATCGTGAACGCAAGGGGGTCGACCTTCAAGGAACCTACATCTTCAACGTACCCAAACCCTTGGCGTATCTAATTGTTTAGCAGACGCCAACCGTGGACGTACCGACACCTTCGACGCACCCACACATTCGATGTTCCAAAACCCCTGACGTTCCCGAGTGCTCAACGGGAAAAAGTTTGAAATTCCCAAATCTTCTCCGTAACCAACTCTCTGATGCTCCAAAGCCTTTCATATATCAAAATCTTCAAGTTACCCAAAAGCTTAACATTCCTGAATTCTCTCCATAACCGAATCTGATGTTCCAAAGCCTTTAACATATGAAAACCTTCAGCGAACCCGAACCGTTGAGGTTCCCGAATGTTCCGTGTACCCACACGTTTGGCATACCCAAACCTTAACGTTCAACGCACCCAAATCCACCAGGAGTGAAGCACAAAACCTCCCGCAGAGGTGTTCTGCTAATTCCACATATCTAAGAGAAGCCAACAAACACCTCACACTTCAAAAGCGCTTGATGCAGATGCAGTTCAAACTGATATGTGGCGGGAATCAGATTATTGTCAAAGGCAAAGCAGAGATAGACTTGTATACACAGTCTACTACCAAACAACAGCATGCAAGTGGCATGAAAAACAAGTCCTGAAAGAATAACACATCATTACAATTCATTTCTGTTGTCTCCTTCCATTTCCACTCAAAGGAAGATCCCATCTAATCCGCCTCATTGTCTTCTCGAGTCTCTGCTTGAAGGCTTGCTGATAAAGCTATTAGTTATATAAAACCCACATAATGTTGGTTGCAGTAGCTGTTTTTGGTGGGGATCGATGCTGTTATCGGGCTGTCGATGTTTCATACTCCGTCAGACAGACCTGAGGCGGCCTCCCGGCGAGCCCCCCCGCCGACCGCACCAACGTCAGCGATCGATAAGCCAGCGATAACAGTAAGATCCAAAGCCTATTTAATGCCCGACTATCACCCCGCTACATGGTGAACCTGTGGGCAGGGAGAGGGGCGGGGTTGCGTCCCACACCCCCACATATGGTGGAACAGTCTGAAAAGCACACGGGGGGAGGAGGGGGCTGGAACTTGGACACATCACCTTGGCCTCCTGGAGCTCGATCCCTGAACGAAAGGTGACGGTTGTTTATTTATTTTTTTTTTTGAACACGCTGAGGCTCCGATACCTGAAACACTGGTGTTCTAGCGGCGTCCTTTGGAAGTCTACAGATCAAGGTTCAACTCTGGCCTCCCGCAGCACTCTTGAGCAAAGCGCCCTGCTGCACAGACAGGTAAATCACTGCAAATAGCTTAACAACATAAGTGGCTTTGGGAGAGAGTCGGCTAAATAAGCACAAATGCAAGGTGTCATCGTGGCAACCAGTTGGATGCTGGAGTTCCAGATGGTTAGATGGACTAATAAGTGGAAAGTTGGCTGCCGGTGCCACGCGGCGATCAAGTCGGACCGCTGTCTGGCCATCGTCCCATCGCCGTGCCAGTAGGGAGCATCCAAAACAACCCGATACCCAGGAGAGCCCACACACGCTCTCCACTTTATATTATTCCATCACACAGCTAAACCAAATCAATGCCCTTGAAGTTGCTTTTTCCTCATGAATGCCCTCTCTAAACAAAGACTTCTCTCTCCCGCCATCTCCCTCTCTCTCCTGCAGCCTGTCTGTCTCTTTCTATATATATCCTCCTCTTCTTGGCGTGTTGAGAGTCAAAGTGAGTCATAATCAGTGAGGGAAGACGGAGGGAACTGTATCTCCCCCCCCCACACACACACACACACACACACACACACACACACACACACACACAGTCAGAGAGATACACACACGCACACCCACACGCTCCACCCTGCCTCTTCCACAAAAGCCCTTTCTCTACCATCACCGCCACAACGTCCACGTCCAACCCCCACAGAGTGAGCAGGATTTCTACCGGAACATTAAAAACCAAGGTGCGCTTTGGTGGACGTCAAGCTGCGGAATCAAAGGGAAAACGAAGGGAAATGAAAGGACTTTCCTTCATCCGCTTCTGTACGCAAAGCCAGTCCAGGTCAGCATATCCCATGATCCTCTTTGCTCTTCTGCAACCCACCCCACGGCGCCACGATCTCTTCTGCCGAGTCCCATGTAGACACCGTCTCCGCTCCGCAGGCCCTTGGAGCAACAAACACAGCAGACAGAAGGTCCCTGCAGGCCGAGGCCATGTCTGACGCTGCCGCTGCCGCCTGATCTGCCTCCCCAACCATTTGCGCCATTAGTATATTACCGTTTAAGTGCGGGGCGCCATGGATTAAATATGTCTGCTGGCAGCGGCACAGAGGAGCGCCACATAAACCATCTTGTAATTGGTTTAAACGCAGGTTGGGTCTCGTCCCCCCGGTGGAGGGAAGTACCTTGACCCCTCTGAACGTACACACGACCCCGGGGGAGATGGGGACACGCTCCCTCCCGGCCACCTCGGCGGCTGGGACGTGGAAAAACAAGGTGGGGGTTCTCGTGTCGGGAAGCTGACGTTGTACCTTTGAGGGCGAAGCGCTGCTCGGCCTTGCCTGCTCCGGTAAATATCCAACTGTGAGCATAAACTCCACAAATAAAAAACAAACTGCACGGCAAAAGTACCAGCTAAGCAAATAAATAATAAAACAACACGTATCTGTGTTTGCGTATCCCTTCCCACGCGCGCGCGCGCGCGCACACACACACACACACACACACACACACTGCTCGGTGATTATTCAGACACACACTCACGTATTTGACATTTCTCACTCTGGTGCGAAGGAGGAATTGAACCACCAAGTCTGTGACCCCCAGGTGAAAGGGAGTAAAAACAGGACCAATGAAAATGTAAAAAAGCACAATTTCCAAGCGGGCTGAACACGCACCAAATAATACAAAAATAAGAAGAACAATAAACAAACAGCTCCCGCTGGTTGCTCACTAGCTACAGAGCGAGTTCCTCAGCACTGGTTGGGGTCAGAGCCTTGTCCGCAGAGCTGGAATGAGCTCCCTCGCCTCGAAATGTACGAGAAAAACGGCGAAACGCCGCGGCAGGGACAGTCCCTCATGCAGCCTGCATTTCAAGTAGAGATGACAGTCCTTCAAAGACCCACACCGAGAGAAAATATGAGCAGCCTTATGAAAAGCCTTCATAAATCAAATACTATCTGTTAAGTCCATTTTAACTGCCAACAATTACATCCATCCATTATCTCTAACCGCTTAATCCTGGTCAGGGTTGCTGAGGTCCAGAGCCTATCCTAGAATCAGTCTAGGAAAACACCCCTGGATGAGCCGTGAACACTAAACACACGTCGTGATGAATCCTCCCGTTCACGGCTACTCCCCGTTCAATCCCAGCATCCGAGCCGAAACCGGTGTGGATGGATGCGAATCGGCACCTTTGGGCGTCTCTCGATCAACGCCGCTAAATTGTGATTTCCAGAAACATCTGCACAGCTATCGGGTCAGCCTGACTGGCAAAGATCTCCTTCCAGTTTACGACCATCAGCGTTCACTTCCAACTGCTTCACTGAAAGAAGGGAAAATGTGGCGTCTTTGTCCGTGTGCCAAGATAAATTGTGCTTGAGAAGTTACAGCGAGGTACGGAAATACTTCAGCTGATACGATCGGCTGTCAGGAATGTCGGTCACGGTTGCTTTGTAAAAGTGACGAGTCAAGGCCAATTCCTGCAAGCCACAAACACCTGGCCTGGAACCCACAATGAAGTCCCCCGAGGAACCCCGAGTAGGAACTAGTGGGTTCACCACGTTGTGCCGTCGCCCTGCTGGGTGAGCGTGCAAACCCAGCTAGGATGGAAAAATAATGATCGGTGGGGTGCGTTGGGCACAAGGGTAATCCCATCTCTTCCACTTGAGCAGCGAGGTGCAGCAGCAGCCATTCTCCAACACTCTGCAGTGAGGAAGCTGGCAGGACTCACCTCTCCCTGGGGTGGTAGCGTCAGTTTCGGTAACTTGCTCTTGGAGCCGTTGCCTCCGGCCTTCCCGTCTATCAGGCCTGCGTAGGCAGGGTTGTTGTATCCGTCTCCGATCTCCATGGGTGGCTTGAGCTCCGGTGAGTCGTTGGGCACCTGGTCCTGGCCGTCCATTGGTCGCACGTAAGCCGTGGGCTTCTGCTGTACGACACTGGGCTTGCAGTGGAGGCCCTGGGGGAAGGTGGGTGTGGAGACACCACTGGGCAGCAGAGAGGTGGAGGCCACCGGGGAGACGGAGCCATGAGCGCCAGCGTCCAGGTCCCCCGGTGATTTGCTGTGGCCCACCTCCTTGTAAGGAGGGTCAGAGGGTGGGGCTTTGGCGGGTGGCCCGTGCCTCCGGGAGTGAGACGACGAAGCCGTGGGGCTGGAGTCTCCCTTGTGTGTCTCCACTTGGCACCCGAACAGGTCCTCGTGCTTACCTTGGGAGGTCTCGTGGGCGGAGGCCCCGTGTTTGCTCCTCCCACACAGGGGCCCCGCCCCAGAAGAGGGCTGACCACCAGTAGGCCAGTCTGACGTCCGCGACTTCTTAGATCCCTGGTGGCTGTGCATCAGGGCGGAGCCAGACATGGAGGATGATGACGATGAAGAGGAGGACGGGACCGGAGGAGCCATGGGGGCAGCAGACTGGGCGGGGCCCGACCGCGACCTCTGACCCTCAGAAAAGAAGCTCGGCTGCTCCAACTTCTCCACGGGAGTCTGCGGCACTGAGTTCTTGGGGATGCCCACCAGGTGGCTCTGATTGGACTGGCTGGTCAGCAACTCCTTCATCTCGTCGTAGTTCCCCAGTGTGTTCTGGACCCGGCTGGCCAAGGCATCACCCTTGCTGGTCTGCGGGGCAGAAGAGGGAAAGGTTTAAAATGGGGAGATAACTCACATCTGGATCCAACTTCTCAACCGGGGGATGTTATATTAGCTCATCCCTAGAGGGTGTGGTCTATAGGGTGTACCTTCATTGTTTTCTGAAGGGGGGGGGGGTGTGCACAGAGGGCGTGGCCTGTGGGGCGTGTCACACTGTTGTTTACATAGGGGGGTGTGGCCTATGGAGCAAAAACACACTAGGGGAGCAAGGTCAGGCAGTTAATTGCCCCCCCTGAGTTTCGTGGCGCGATACGCTAAAAATAAAAACTTGGGGCAGAAGGGAGCCGCCGGCGCGCCGCAACGCGTAGGAGGTCCCGCCTACACAGTCGAAGCCTGCAGTTTGTAAACATTAAGTTTTAAACCATCGTGAGGGGGGTGGGCCACAGCGGTTACAGGAAACAGCAGATACAGGAGTGACCCGTTTCGCCCCTCAGCGGCGGTGTGCCAGCGGCCTCCACCTACTGCTGCGGGGGGGAGGATCATCGCCGCGGTGACGACTCTCGCAGCCCTGCGCCAAACTCAACCGATGGCCAGATTGCGGCCGGTCTGTGCTTCGTCGCGCCGGGTTTATTTTAACTAATCCCTCTTCACTTCATACGCATAATCCTCTGTGTTCTTCTGTAACAAGGAGAAGCTATTATAATAATTGTTTTCTTTTAGGTTTTACAGCATATCATTAGTTTTTAAAGCGGCTCCGAGAATGAAAGCATAACCCCCCCCCCCCCCCCCCCCCNTTTTTTTTTAGGTTTTAAAGCATATCATTATTTTTTAAAGGGGGTCCGAGAATGAAAGCAAAACCCCCCCCCCCCCCCACGTTGTTTATTTACATAATAGGCAGCTGATTATATTATCCACAGGAGTTACTATTGTTTTCTATGAAAAAACTGCATATTCATGCCGCCAGGATGCTTCCGGAATGTTCAGCTGGAAGACAGCTGTGAAATTTCCAACAAAGTTTTCCACTGAAAAGCAGCGGCGGCACCTCGGTGACCCCGACTTTATCTGTCTGTTAGTGTACAAACCAGAGGGAGAACAGAAAATGTGTGACGTTCTTTCCTGCGAAAAAAGGGGGCTTTGCTTGCGGGAAGCGGAGGGGCCTGACAGCGTCACATGGCGGGTCATAAAGGCCGGGTCAGTCCACACGGGGCCGTGACGCAGCTTCTGGCGCAGCGGGGATCGCACGCCGTACCGCACCTGACAGGTGCAAATGGGGTCAATTTCTCATCACAAGAGCTCCTGCTTGACCCCACTCCGCCTGTGCCCATTCTGACCCATACCGGTACGGGTCAGCAGGTGGCGCAGCGGTTATATCCGCCACCCCGTCACTCAAACACCTCCTGCTGCAGCACCCTGAGCGAGGTACTTTCCCCGAACTGATGCGGTAAAAATTACCCAGGTGGGGCGGAGCATCTACCTGAAAGACTGCCACCTACTGGCTGCCACATCCGCTCCATTGCAATTTTTACTTTGCTTTTTGAAAAACTAGTTAAAGCACAATAGAGCTGCGATGGTACAATTATGAACACACCTGCACTGTAACTTCTCGAGGATGATCTTAACTTGACGTTTCAAACAACATGTGAGGTAAGCATATCAGTTTCGAAATACTTCTCACACAAACACATGGAACAATGGGAGTAGGAACAAGGGAAGCCTCCACTTCCGTGACCATCTTAGATGGACCCGGAGGACACCCGTGAGCGTCACGATCAGGCCAGAAGATGTCAAACCAGGGCAACTTGGATCTGTACGCTGGAGTAAATAACCGCCCAAGGAGGAGTGAGCTCGCTCGAGTGTTCTGGCCAGAACAAATTTGTTCTGAGATCAGATCTTATCTTGTTGTTCCTTTGAGACCAGAGGACGTGGACAATAAAATCAGGATCTGGTCCTCGAGGTCAGCGAAACAGACACACGGTCCACTTGAGACCAGCAGGTGAAGCCGTGGGGCTAGATGAGCCGAGACTTTCCGTTATTTCCAGCAGGTTTTCTACAGCTCACCCACAGGTGGGGAGGTCCAGTCCAGCACATCGATCAAAAATGTGGGTCATAGTTGCCAGCCTCGTATTTTTAGCTCTGTTCTACAGTTTGTTTTGAAGACGGTCGGCTGGACTTCAGCTAGCAGATGGTCCGGCCAACCAGGCCGAATTCACAGATTTCTCCTGCAAATTCCCATTTGCATTCATTCATTTCGCTAATTTTTTTTTTTTTTTTACTCCAAAGCGACTTACAATGTAAAATACAGTCAATCATCCATTTATACAGCTGGGTCATTCTTCCATTTTCAGGGTTAGCATTGCATCCTGGGAAGGTAAACCCAGGAGCTCCTGGGCAACAGCATCGACCGCTTTGGCCCGTTGGTCATTTCTGTTGATTTTTTTTTACGCTTAACCAGGACGTCCTTAAACTGGACATTTCCCCTCTCATTTGCACGCATATATTTAAGCCATTTATATTTATGTATTTAAGATATATTCGTTTGTCTCGCAAAGGCGGAGCTCTAGCCGACACGCCTCCTGTGTCGCAGGCGAAGGCTCACAGCCTTTCTCCTCAACCCCTTCAAAGTGACTCTGGACTTGCAGAAGAATCGAGTTACAAACCGCTTCAGGTGCCGGTCGCGCGTAGTTAGTCAATACTGTATGGGACGGATGAAGTGGTCCGTGTTAATGCGGCTGCACCCCCAGGCCAGCGTGCGCCCAGCATCCCCGATGGCGAAACACTTAGGTGAGACCGGGGAGGAGAAACGTGGGATCAGCCGACAGGGGTGAATAACAGCCTCCTCTTCTGACAGCCCCCGGAGTTAAAGCGGACAGCGATGTTCCTCCAAGCGGCACTTGTTCCTGCCGCCGTCCTCCAGCAAAGTGCTTTCAAAAGTTCCCTCAAGAGCTCCGGCGGCAGCCGGCCCCTCGACTCACATCCGCCGAATTACATTAAACGCCCGCAATGGCACTCTGCGAACGCTTCCACTTCATTTCTTAATCACAAAATACGGCACCACGTTTTTTCCAGCCAAGATGACTAAGGGCCTTTCGCTCGGTTTCGCAACACGTTACAGAGGGACGCGGTGACTCACCGAAAAAAAAAAAGAAAAGCATTCATACAAAAATTCTAAGTAAATCAAAGTGTATCACTTCCGTCTGTTTTCCTTAACCGCTTTATTAGGGTCAGGGTCACGGCAGGTCAGAACCTAACCCGGGAACCACTGGGATCCAGGTTATGAAAACTCACTTTGGATGGTCGCATCACATCACGGGGTGTCCACACACACACACACACACACACACACACACACACACACACACACACATACGCACAGAGTGACCAATTACCTAGAAACAGCCCACAGTGAGAAAAGGCACATTATTATTACCATTATTGTTATTATCATTATTATTAGTAGTAGTTGTATTATCTTAACACCTTTTTCCAAAGCAGCCTGCAACTTTATGTTTCTGCACTAAGCTGCTTATACTGATTCACCCAGTCATGTTTGGACTGTGGGAGGAAATCCACACGGAGAAGAGGGGGAGGCATTCAATCCCCACACAGACTGAGCTGGATTCGAACCCACACCCCAACAGCCCCAGCGTGAGGTGGCAGCGCTACTCGCCCCTATTATATATATATGATATAAAACATTAGGTAAAACTGGTTCCCGAGACACAGTCCCGACACGGCGTGAGACTGCTGCCAGATGGGGTGGGGGCGGGCAGAGGACGCGGCGGGGACACCGCGGCGCTGGCGAACCCGCGACCGCTTTCTTCTTTCCTCTTCGTGGCAGCCGCCCCCGAATCGCAGCCAGATCCTGGCGTTCGCAGGGAGCGAAAATCCTCCTTTTATCCGCAGAGAGACGCCTTTGTTCGTCTCGGCAGCCCGTGCCAACGTCTGGCTGCTCGCGCGTCTGAACGGCGGCCAGAATTAGCATCGCTAAAAAAAAAGGCAGATTTCTGTTGTTGTTGTTGTTGTTGTTTACCAACCCAAACATTAGAGAGCTCTGATACTGACACAAACTTTTGGCAGTCTCGGCCCGACTTCCATTCTGCCACGCTCACGAGAGCTGCCGATCTGCGCGAAGGGGAACCTTCTGGCGCACGGGCGCCCCGGGCTTCGACCGAACGCTCGCCATCCGGCGCCTCCCGAGGGGTTTCCCACCACCCGACCCCACCTGCGCTCACACGCTCTTGTCTCCTGCGGGAGGGCCCGCTTTGCCGTCTGCGGGCCGCGGTACCGCGAGGGGATTTCTCCTGACGCGGACGTCCTGACTGGAAGTTACGGTGGATCCTGTCCAGAAGATTCCCTCGCGCCATTACAGACGCGCACCTCAGTCGGGAAAAAAAAAAGAGACGCGAACAGAGATGCGTTTTCGCCGGTCGCCCCGCAACCCGGGTGACTGGAGAAGAATCACACGTTTTCGTATCGTGAACGCGTGCGTTCTGAAACTTCGTAATGTTTATAATGAACATGAACTTTCAAGTGCCAAAACCTGGAAGAAATAAGGGCGACTGCACAATTTTCGGCATGTTTCATGTTACGTTACTTCATCGCCAAAAATTTACAAAGTTTCTGAACGTGTTCCATTCCTTTCAAATCACCCTGTAGACCTGACAGCAAATACAGAAGATGCTGTTGGATATAATTTAATGTAACTGGTGCTACTCCAGGGATGGAAAGCGCTCTGAAGGAGATGGGTTTTGAGGCCCTTATTGAATCCTGGGAGGGATTCAGCAGCTCTGAGGGACAGAGGGAGCCCATCGCATCACAGCCGAGTCGGAATTGAGAAATTTTTCATTCTGAGACCCCTTGCGAGTAGCAGGGGATCAGGTCTTCAAGGGTCGCGGGTTTTTTCACCACCTTGCAGGCGTCGGCAGACACGGGGACACCTTGGCAGGTCAGAAGCAATGTTTCGCACGTTACCGTCCCGGGCGAACGCATCTGCACCTCGGAAGTGGTCTGTGACGCTTGTTCATAGAAAGTTGTAGTGCATTATATTGTACTGTATGAATAATCATTAAGGGGCTCAACCAAGCGGCCCACAACTAGACCAAAAAACAAAAAAAAAAAACCTCGAATAACTCAAACCCCCTGGCGAATCGTCTCGACGATCCTGACAGCTCGGGGGGGGGGGGGGGGGGGGGGGGGGAGGGGGAAGGGGGTGACGGGAGTCTAAAAAAAGCCGGCATCCTTTCAGTCGCGCCGCGCGTCAGCAGAGGCGCGGAGGGGCACGCGCGCGTCGCATGAAGCGATTCATCCTTCCCCCGGCGGCCCCCATGAATAAAACATGGCCGGAGCGCAGAACAAAACAAAACACATTTTCGGGAAAGAAAGAAAGAAAGAAAAGGAATAAGAGAAAAATTTGGGAAATGAATGCATCAGTTGGCTTCTGTTTTGCTAATTTAACTATGTGGCTCTTGAGTCGGCAGTTGGGGAGGAGGAGCCCCCCCCCCCATCGCGGGGTGGCGCTGAGGACCCTGCGCTGGTAGCCAATAAACACGTCCCAAATAGCTGTTAACAGCGCGGTTCCATTAAATGGGATTAACGGGGATTATCTAATAACACGAGCGGAGTACAAACGTAGTGCCTGCGAGGGAACGAACCCCCCCCCAGAACCACATTAAATATATAATACTTTTAAACATGTAGTATCTATATGCACGTTTAGATGATACTGTTTATTATTATTATTAGTTTTATTATTATTAGATTGTTGCTAATGTTATATTAGTTAAACACATGTTGGGGGGTGGCAGGTGGCACAGTGGTTACAGTCCCTGCCTTGCAATAAAATGTGCCAAGTTTTGATCCCACCCCCTGCTGTAGTGGCCCTGGACTGGTCCAGTAAAAATTGCCCATCTGGGTGAATCAGTGCAAGCAGCTCGGTGCACAAACATAACACTGTAAGCTGCTTTAAAGAAAGGTGTTATAATAATAATAATAATAATAATAATAATAATAATAATAATAATAATAATATGCCTTTTCTCACTGTGGGCCCAGTAGGTGCTTTCAGGTTCTTCTGTGCATGCCGTCCCCAGCAGGACCAGAGTGGGGGAGGTTACAGTGTCGAGTCTTACAGAGAGCAGTAACTTTTGGGGGGGGGGCCCTAAGAGCAGAATCCCGACCTCCGGTACCTCTCGTCCCCCCAGGTGGCAGACACGTCGGACGTGACGCCGGACGTGACGTGGCTCCCGACGGCCCACCGCCTGCCGGTCCCCCGCGAAATATTATTAATCATCACCACCAGTGTTAAACATGCCATTAAAACAACAAAAAACTTTGGCACAAAAAATACGAATGCACATTAAATATACCGATACATGTCATGACAGGAAATCTGTCTTTTCCCGTGTCGCTTTACAACATATCAAACATCTTATTAATGAAGTGAAACATATGGAACGTGTTGACAACGTAATGTACGTGTCAGACGCTGCCGACAGCGCCTTTCGAATCGCGCCATCCTTATACATCCAGTGTCTGGTTCCGCACCTCCGGGGATGTGGGTCGGAGAGCCGCCAGGGAAGTGGACCTGCCGGTCAGGGGTCAGGGTTCAAGTGCAGCTCCGCTGGTTTATTACAAGGTGGAGGTGCCACTAGTTAAGTGACAATGCAGCACAGGACCGGATACGAAGCACTTCAGTGACGTGTGCAGTAAATAAATATGTCAGAACGGCGGAGCCGTAGAGTTAGTACGTGATCTTGCAGTTGGGTAATAACCGATGAGAAGGTTGAGCCAGTCGGACCCTGAGGGGGGCAGCGGGAAGGAGGGGAGAGGGACCCCTGTGCTGCGAAAAAAGGCGGGAAAAAACCTCTCTGCTGCCCGACGGCAGTCCCTCTGCAGGAGGCGGACACAGATCCGAAAAAAGAGGAAACAAAAAAAGAAACAGAACTTCAAACCAGAGAAAGTTCCACCACAGCTCATTAGGACAGTGCGCCAGTAGAGGAAATAAATAAGTAATGTGGAGAAATGGCCTGACAAGCGCAAGGAGCTGAAAGAAAGCGGCAGAGTCTGGGGGAATCGCATTAACCCACATTTCTGCGTCTGCGGAACACGGCCGGCGGCCCGGAGACCCCAGCGAGGGCAGCTGTGGCCTGTCTGTCACACCTGAGCCTCGGGGGGCAGCTCTCGCTGCACCTGGGCTTCCCAACCCTGTGCAGGTGGAAGTGTGGAGCCACTCGGAGGCCTTGTGTGCCCAATATTTACTATTTATTATTACCTGTCCAGTTAGCTGATGCTTTTTCTGACCCACACTTGAGATCAGGGTCAGAGTTGTGGGGTCCAGAGCCTATCCTGGAATCACTGAGCGCCAGTCTTTGAAACTACACCCTGGATTGGACATCAGCACGTTGCAGCTTTAAGATACAAACGAATCATTTGCCCGTTTCCACAGCTGGGTAATTTTTACTAGTTGACCAGTTTACCAGTATCCGTTCAGGGAAAGTATAAAAAGGGGGGGGGGGATTTGCCCACTGTTTGGTTGTGGGTTTAAAATCCAGCTCAGTCTGTGCAGAGGTTGCTTGTTCTCTCTGTGTCTGTGTGGGTTTCCTCCAGCTACTCTGGTTTCCTCCCACAGTCCAAAGGCAGGTGTTTCAGGTTAACTGGCCACTCTAATTGACCTTTAGTGTGTGTGTGTGTGTGTGTGTGTGTGTGTGTGTGTGTGTGTGTGTGTGTGTGTGTTGGATGGGATTTGATCCAGCTAATTCTAACTGCAGTACCCTCTACCAAAAAAAAAAAAACGATTAGTTTATACTATTTTTTCTTCTGTAGATCTGTAACATGTCAAATGAAGTTCAGGAATACCACGGTACCGGAGCAAACCCCAGCGGAGATCGTTTCACTGGAGGGAAAAGCCATACCTGTGCAGGTGACAGACGTCCCATTTACAGACCCCCCCCCCACACACACACACCCACACACACACACACACACACACACACTGGGCAAAGCCTGTCCCTCACACTCTGCTCGACTCACACTGCACTTTGCCTGGAATTTATTAATTTTCATGGCACACAAACGCAAACGGAAAACTAAGTCTATGGGACAGGAGGGCAAGGGCATCGCGTCTGGCTGGATAATGGCAAAAAAGAGTATTTGTGCGCTTAAAAATCTTAAAAATGCAAACAGAGAAATAAAGGATGCATAAAAATTTCTACAGTTATTGCTTTTATTCACTCAGCCGACGCGTTTCTCCAAAGTCATGTGCACCGTGAGGTTTTTACACAGAGCTGTTTACAAATATTTCCCCGTTTATACGGCAGGGTTCATTTCTCTGCCTCAATTCGGGGCAAAAACCTTCGCGAGTGGTACTAAAGCAGGAGGTGGGATTCAAACCCAGGGCCTTCAGGTGAAAGGCAACACCGCTAACCACTGCACCACCTGCTGGCCTGTTTTTTTTTTTTGGGGGGGGGGGGGGGGGGGGTACAAATATAAACAGGTCTAATGTTTAACGGCAACAACATTCTTTGCGTCAGAGTAACTCCAGCGAGAAATTACATTCCCGGGATTTTACCACCCTAAAGGACTTTTCTGTTACAACATCAAAGATCAGCCGCCCTGCATCTGGTCATCTCTTCATTTCCTCACGGTGGAAGAGAGAAAACATTACTTCGGCAACATACGCCACATTACTCCAACGCGCATCCGCTGACATCGGCGTGACGCCGAGCTCCGGCTGGAAGTTCAAGTCCTGCTGAGCTCATGCTGAGTTATCGCTAAAGCGCACGGCCATCGGACACACCGCTCTAAACTGACCTTGGAAAAATAAGCAGTCCTCCTGAGACCCCCCACCCTCCAAACCACAACCGGCCCCCCGTGACCGCCGTCCGGCTCGGGGTTCGAGCGTCACGTCCTCCGGCTGCCAGATGCCGGTGCTGCGTTCCGTCCTCATCTCAGCGCCTGTGTACAAACACTCCGGCCTCCCCAGTTGTGCGTCTCGCTGCAAAAACAACTTCTTGTGACATTTTTTCTTCGCACAAATGGTTCTGGGAGCTCATTTACACATAACTGCAAAACAATAATTGCCTTGAGCTGGAAACGCGGGACTGGGCGGAGGGAATTAGTCGTCTGCCGCGGCTCCTGCGCACGCGAAGCGACACCGACTGTCAGTTCATTTCGCTAAATTTCTTAATCCGCAGCCAAACAGGCTTTTCCGGGGGGGGGGGGGGGGGGGTGAGAAAAAAG